>VDFB02368399.1:0-29300 GCA_007258455.2 Sequoia sempervirens
AAGGATACCAAGGAATTCATGTTGCAAGGTATGCAAATAAAAGATTGACTAAAGGCATGAATCTAAAAGATAATAATGTAAAATTTTAGAGTGCAAGGGTTGGATGAAAATCATGCCAAGATTTTGGGATGAGAAAGTATGAAATATCAAAAGGTAACAGAAAATATGGGGTCAAAGGAAAGGCATATTGGGATGGGAAATTTTAATTGAAATTCTACCCAATCCTTGGAAATTAAAATAAAATCCCTCGTAATTCGATTATTTTTTATTTTTGTAACTTCCAACATCTGATGGGTACTTGGGGGATGAAGAGGAACAATACTTAGAAAAAATTGACCAAGGGAACCCATTCTGAGTTTTCTCATATTAGTATATGGGAAAAATGAGGCTAAATGCACAAGGGGGATAGGATTCAAGTAATTATTTCATTTCAAATTAAGTCCCAACAAGTTCTTTGGAATGAGGGTAGAACATAGAGGATATAAATTTGAATTAGTTATAACATGTAATGGTCCCTTTTTTTATCAACTAGGTATAACATCATGTGAAAGACCCTTTTGGGGTTTTGCATTGAATCTTGAATATTGCACCAATTAAACTAATTTGAGATTGGTCCTAGGAAAGTTCATGAAATAAGGTTCATGACCCTTTAGTCAATGGTAACTCATCTTTAGAAGGGAACCTTATAAATAAGATCATGAGTTCTTTGGAATAAGGGTAGAAATGAGAGATTTAGGTTTTTAATTGGTGTAATGGGCACATAGCCTATTATGATGTAAGATTGTACACACATTATTATTCCTATACTTTGAAATGAACTATTATGTCAATAAATTTTGATGAAATATGTAATTTTTTATTGATAATTGAATAATGTTATTATTGATTTGTGGCATCTCATTGTCTTTTCATTATATTTTTGTTGGGTGCTTTCTAGGTATTTTCTTATTTGTGATTAGACTCTATATATGATTGTATCACCAATAGACTTCATCATCCTCATGTAATACACTATGATAATTCCCCAAGGCTTCATTCTATGTAACACAATTATTAGATACATCAATTTGAACACAACTCTTAAATAGTTGAAGATCTTTAATAACATAAAAAACTTCCTCTCATACCATAATTTAACACATTAGTACAAAGTATAGAGTACAAATATCATGACATGTATTCAAAGATGCTCAAAAAAATATTATAATTTAACTTGTTGGGCATCATATGAAACAAAGTGTCTAATAGTTTTGATTAGAAGAATAATAGTGCCTAAGAATGTCCTAATTGAATTGCCAAAACCTCTAGTAGTTCTATATGATGGTCAAATATTAGACATATCAATCTTCTATTGTTACAAAAAATCTTTAGTGTAAATATTAAGACTATATCTACAATCAATTATAGATATTTTAATCATGTATTCAACACATCTCACCATGACATATATAAAGGTAAAAATTTCTAAAGTACATAATATGGAATCTCTTTGTCATCAAGTGAAATATCATGACTATCCTTATGAAAAATAGACTCAATCAAAGATGCTACCAATTGTGGATTAGACTTAGATGCCACATGAATATTCTCTAAAACTTTCTTCATTATTTCTCTATAATGAGATAATGTGAATACTAGGTCCCATAGTGAAATTTTGGCTTGTGTGTTTTACAAATTTGTTGAATAATATCACAGTTTTTCATGTTAGATTTATATTAACATGTAGAAGGATGATTAATTATGCTAGGAGGATTGTTAGGATGAAGTAAATTAAATTTTTGACCTAATGCCAACCATTGGTGTGTGTCCTACAAAAATAAATGAATCTAGAGTAGCAATGAAGTGAACCATATTAATTGTTGAATTTGTATCAAAAGAGAAATAAAGAGGAATGGCATCCGAGTATATACTATTATTTATAGGTCTAGAAAAATATGCAATAAAATCATTAGCCAGAGAGTTAAAAGAGAGGTAAAACATACAAGCTTAATCAAACCAATATAAGGTTGTACCCTTTAAGTATAATATAAGCTAACTAATCAAAATAGTATCATTATTAATGTGTTTATAATTAGCAAGAAATAACGCTTTGACATGAAATGACTAGGTCTCACTATACAACCCCTAAATCCTAAGCAAATAATAAGACAATAAACATTAAAAATTTATATAAATCTAAAAATAAATAGATTTATATCAAATCTAAAACCTTAAATATAATCATTAGGAACAATCTCTTAAGACTTAAGGCTTGGGTAAGATTAACCAAATTCACTAAAAAGTAAAAAGAAAATGATGTTTCCTTATGTGTGCAAGCCTACGCTCATCAAATAACACACATACACATGGGTACAATCAACCTAGACAAACATTCATTATGATGAGTTAGAGATAGATTAGAATATAAGTAATTACTATTTTTACAAAGAAAAATAAGAAGGAAAAGATGCATAAATCAATGATAAAAAATGTGTGATAAGTTTTAATGAAGATAGTGAGATATGTGCACTTGAGGAATATAATATACTAGATGAAAATAAAATGTACAAATCAAAATTGGATCTTTATTTCCTTTTTATTCTTGGTAGATTTCCCTAGCTTGGATATACTTCACAATTATGAACTTTCTTTATATCTGCAAACTTGACCTCTATAGAAGTATGAATCTTGCACTATAAAATCTAAAGTTTGTATTGTCTAATCTCTTACTAGAAAAACTTGTTGGTAGTGTTTTAGGGTCCATCCATAGTAGATTCCCACTAGAACTATGAGGCAAGCCCTTGTTTGATGATAAGATTGAACACAATAAACAATCACCGAGAAATGTTCGTTACTCTTTTTCAACACCAAATCGAAGTGTGTTGTTATTCATTCCATTCTACATGCTACTAAGTGTTTGGTATTTGAATGCAAGAGTGTGTGAGAGAAGTGATTTATAGTAATTCAATTATATTTTTCCACATCCTCATTCAATGCAAATGAATGTCTTTTTATACAAGCACCTAATAATAAATCATGAAAGCATGTACAAAATTGACTTGGGCCCAAGGGAAAAGAGGGTAGTTGGCTAAATTTTAAATTTGGGTGGGTCAACTTCATGATTGTAAGGATGCAATCACAAGTGCAAATTTATTCTAGGATTAAAGAAAGAACTAGGATTATGGTAGACAACTTTTTCTTGAGGCTTGTGCATGAATAATCATAATAAAAAATACAAATAAGTTGATTGTATGATATCATAAATGCAAATAAAGTCACATAAGTGAACCTAAATTTACACAAGTGTGTGCTACTAATCATCATATACAATTAGAAAATATCATATCAAAATATACACAAAACAAAATAAAAAAAATTGAGATGTATTTTTTATCATTACAATTATAAATGTTATAACTATTATCTATTATTTGTTATAATTGACAAGTATCTAAAATATTCATTATAATTTCGCTTTGTTGATATAAAAATTTATGCTATATTATCAGTGTTCCATGGGAACGCATCCCCCTTGAAAAACCAAGCGTTTTCGAGATGGGGATGTCCTCAAGACATGGGGATGTTTGGGAAACGTCCCCCCGTTGTCCCCCCACTGTCTCTAAGTTTCCTCTGTTGTTTCCCAAACGTTTCCTTAAAAGGGGGACATTTTCTGGACATTTCTTCCTGGGAAACTCCAAAAGGGGACTTTGGGATGTCCCCAAGGCTTCCAAATGTCCCCAAGACTCCCAGATGTCCCTCAATACCTTAGGGAACTTGCAGAAGACTCCTGTGGTGCAACGTTTATTTTATTTTTTAAAAAAGGAAAAAGGTCATTTCAAAGGGTTAACCCTAACCCTAAGTCAACCCCAACCCCCAAGGCCTCTCAAAAAAGTTATAAAAGAGACATATTGTCTCAATCTTATTCACAAATTCATTACTACAGTTTGAACTTGAAGAGGAAGAGTGAAGTGAAAATTTGAGTTTGAGGCTTTGAGTTGCAACTTGCAAGGAGACTTATGAAGTTAGGAGCAAGCTTAGGAGAGAGCAAGCCAAAAGGAGCTTCTTCATTCTTGCGAGAGGAAGAGGGCAGCATGTGGGGTCTAGCAGTTTCAATGATGAGGAGATTGACATGGAGCTTGGGGATGATTAGAGGCATTAGGCCATTAGCCATTGACTCATGAGTCATGAGTTATTCTAGTATTACTGTCTAGTATTTACTATTTTGTTTTTGAAGTTTGAAGTTTGAACATTGTTGACTGTAATTATGAATCATTATTATGAAATTTTGAACTTTTAGTTCTCATTCCAATGCCTATATTTTGATTTTCATTGTTCACTATTACAATTTAATTTTAAAATTAAAAAAACTACTACTAATTCAATGCAATCATTGCAATGTGTTGAAACCTTATTCTTTAGGCTTCTATAGTTATACATCTTTTTATAACTAATTTTTCAAGTATTATATGTATTTCAATGCCACCCCTCGTTGCCCCCTGCCGTCATCCCCCGTCGTTCCCTAACATCGTCAAACTTAGGCCCCTTGTCCCTTAGTCCCTTGTCTGCGCGATAGGAAACTCCATAGAACATAATATATTATATAAGCACTTTATATAAATTATATATACTATATATATTATGCAAATGATTAATATCTATATCTATATATTTCTTAATATTTATAATATATTAATAATAGAATTATAAATCTTGTTTAATGCTTGTGAGAGAGAACAATTTGACAATTCTCTAAAAATAAATTTCAGAAAATTACATAAACAACTACATCATTATACTTTTATTTAGTTTAAAATTATATTCCTTATTTTATCAGTTTAACTATACTTTCAACACACATTTTTATTGTTTTTAGGAGTGTTACTCGGGTTTTCACCACCATGGATTAGGCAAAACCAGAGCAAATGCTTGGGAAGGAAATAGCATTCACAGTGAAATAGTTTTGTTACTCTCCCAATTTCATTACGAGATCATTCCTTTGAGTTGCTGTGGGGTTTTCAGACAGAAGTTATTTTTACAGTTTAAAATGGGGGCACTCGGTCTTGTCTTGGTTATAGCTGCTGTGTTAGTGACTTATGTTTGAAAATCTTTCTTGATAGGATTTAATTGTGCCGAAATTTCTGGTTTCATGGACTGATAGTTGTTGTAGATGCCTGGTTTCATTGGGTGGATGCTTGGTTTCTTCTTAATTTTAATGTCCTTTGTTCATTCAATCGTGAAAATAATTTTTGGTGTAGAATGGAAGCAAGAAATTCTCTAGGGTTTGATTTGTTTCATCTAGGGTTTGTAACGTGATTATATGCTGTCATCTCTGGCATAAGTGAAAATGCTCCCAGCCTTACCACTGGCAATGCCATTGTGCCAGACATGTAGACTGAATAACATTGCACATTTTTCGCGCTCCAATTACAATCATAAAATGTCATTGCCATCCACTACTCATCTCAATCTCACAGCACTATGTTGAAGGAGGTGCTGCACACACACAAACCTCCTGAAGACTGCTCTACATATCTTCGATTATTTCATACCTGGATTCCCACCAACTCGCTTTCACAAGGGAAAAATGTCTACTCTTTCATCGCTCACAGGCGATTTGCCTTTGCTACACGCATAACTTTTCATAATAAGCTTATTTACATGTATGCCAAGTGCGGAAGTTTGGTTGATGCTAGAAAAGTCTTTGATCACCTGAAAGAACGAGACAGCGTCTCATGGAATACGATTATTGCAGCGTACAGAGGGCATGGGTATCCCCAAGAGGCAGTCACACTGTTTCATCATATGCAACAAACAGGTCTCCAACCCGATCAAGTTACGTTTGCCAGCGTACTCCCAGCCTGTGCTAAAATGGGAGCTTTGGAACAGGGTATGAACATCCATCAAAGCATAATGGAAGGGGGATTTTCGTCAGATATTATAGTTGGAAATGCTCTGGTAGACATGTATGCAAAATGTGGAATGATAGACAAGGCAAGTGAGCTGTTTGACACAATGCCTCAAAGAGATGTCATCTCATGGACTGCAATGATTGGAGGATATGCACAAAATGGATTTGTTGAAAAGGCTTTAGAAACTTTCAAGCAAATGAAATCGGCAGGTGTGAAGCCAAATTCCACAACCTTTGCCAGCATCCTTCCTGCCTGTGCCAAAATGGGAATTTTGGAACAGGGTATGGACATCCATCAAAACATAATGGAAGGGGGATTTATTTCAGATGTTATTGTAGGAAATGCTCTGATAGACATGTATGCAAAATGTGGAAGCATAGACAAGGCACGCAAACTGTTTGGTAAAATGCGTCAAAGAGATGTCATCTCATGGAATGCAATGATTGCAGGGTATGCACAAAATGGATTTCTTGAAAAGGCTTTAGAAATTTTAAAGCAAATGCAATTGGGAGGTGTAAAACCGAATTCCACCACCTTTGCCAGCATCCTCCCTACCTGTGCCAAAATGGGAGCTCTGGAAGAGGGTATGGACATCCATCAAAGCATAAAGGATAGAAGAATTTTGTCGGATGTCGTAGTTGCAACTACCCTGGTAGACATGTATGCAAAATGTGGAAGCATAGACAAGGCACGCGAACTGTTTGACAGAATGCCTCAAAGAAATGTGGTCTCATGGACTGCAATGATTGCAGGCTATACACAAAATGGGTTTGTTGAGAAGGCCTTGGAAACTTTCAAGCAAATGCAATTTGCAGGTATAAAACCAGACTCCACAACCTTTGCCTGTATCCTCCGTGCCTGTGCCAAAACGGGAGCTTTCGAACAGGGTATGGACATCCATCAAAGAATAAAGGATAGAAGAATATTGTCAGATGTTGTAGTTGTGACTGCCTTGGTAGACATGTATGCAAAAAGTGGAAGCGTAGAAAAGGCACGTGAATTGTTTGACAGAATGCCTCAAAGAGATGTGGTTTCATGGACTGCAATTATTGCAGGATATGCACAAAATGGATTCGTTGAGAAGGCTTTAGAAACTTTCAAGCAAATGCAATTGGAAGGTGTACGGCCAGACTCCACAACCTTTGCCAGCATCCTCCCTGCCTGTGCCAAAATGGGAGCTTTGGAACAGGGTATGGACATACATCAAAGCATAAAGGATAGGGGAATGTTGTTAGACGTTGCAGTTGCAACGGCCCTAGTAGACATGTATGCAAAATGTGGAAGTATAGACAAGGCACGTGAACTGTTTGACAGGATGCCTCAAAGAGATATCATCTCGTGGAATGCAATGATTGCAGGCTATGCACAAAATGGATTTTGCAAGGATGCTCTCAAAATCTTTGAAATAATGAAGCATTCTGGAACATATCCTAATATTATAAGCTTTGCATGTGTTCTATTTGCATGCAGCCATGCAGGTTTAGTGGATGAGGGCTGTACATACTTTAATCAAATGAGTAACCCTTATTGTGTTACCCCTACAGTTGATCATTACGTGTGCATGGTTGACATTCTTGCCCGTGCTGGATATCTTGAGGACACCCTAAACTTTATTATTAAGATGCCAGTTAAACCTGTGGTGGTTGTGTGGACGTGTTTTCTTGGAGCCTGTAGATCAAATATGAATTTAGGCTTAGGAGTATTTACAGCAATGCTGCTTTTTGATTTAGATACTAAAAATGCTGCGACTTATGTTCTTTTATCAAACATCTATGCAGAAGTGGGCAGGTGGGACGAGGCTCAAGTGGTAAGGAGGTTGATGAAAGATAGAGGAATTAAAAAGATCCCTGGATGTAGTTGGATTGAAGGCCATAAAACAGTACATGTCTTTTGTGTAGGAGACAGATCACATCCACAGACACAGGAGATCTATGCAAAGTTGGAGAAGTTGGCTTGGGAGATGAAGGCAGCAGGGTATTTTCCAGATTCAAGACATTTATTTAATGCTGTGGAGGAGGAGGAAAAGGAATTATTTCTTTGCTACCATAGTGAAAAGTTGGCAATCGCATTTGGTTTGTTAAACACACCTCCTAGAACAACTATTAGAGTTGTTAAGAATCTTCGAATATGTGCTGATTGCCACATTGCAACAAAATTTATCTCCAAGATTGTTGGAAGAGAAATTGTTGTGAGAGATGCAAACCGTTTCCATCATTTTAAGCAGGGACAATGTTCTTGCAGAGATTATTGGTGATGCTAAATGAAACAATCTGAAAAATATGTTTGCACTATAATAATGTGTACCATGTCAGAACTCCAATAGTGATGAAGGGACAAGGACAAGGTTTTATTTTCAGTTTCTAGAAAGCTTTTTTTTTTTTTCTTTTTTCTTTTCTGTTAGATTTTAGTATTTGGCAATTCAGGTCATGTTGTTGGCTTCATAAAATCAGATGCATAGAGTGCAGTGTGGATAATTACTTACATACATTTTGGGGGTATCTATCGAAGACCTGTTTTATGATAACATGAACATTTTATTGAATTGTTTTTATGAAGCTTGTATATACATGAAAAACAAAGCTGAAGGAGAATGACAAAGAAAACAAAAGGCGATGAACACTTCCAAGTATATGGAAAGATGATTGACCAGCAAGAAATCTGAAAGGACTCGCAATTATCCTTGTCATTTTGTACAGTTATTGTGTTTGGATTAATTATATTATCTTTTGCCTATGATGAGTGGACAATTTAAAATTAATATTCACATTCCAGATTCAATATGTAATTTTAAACAATTGTATATAGATCTGTCTCATTTATGGCTAGAAATTAGTCTTGATTCACATCCCTTCATTTGGTGACATAGCTGATAGATTTGTGAATTTACAAATATTTTTTAATTTAACTTTGGTTTCAATGTACTTGGTTTTAATTAGAAATAAACTATTATAATTTATATATGAAGTAAAAAAAATTACAATTATTTATGTTATAATCTATAGATATGCATGACACTTGAAAAATTTGCATAATGAGGTTTATAGATTGATGTTAGAGAGAAGAGAATAACATTTGTATATGTAAAACTAAATTCAAATTTTATATTGAATTTTAATTGCACAATCATGGTATTAAAAAATGTGCATGATGAGATTTATAAATTGAGACTAATGAGACTAATGAGACTAATGAGATGAATGGTTGAAAGTGGTTGGGAGAGAGCTAAATAGGACATTTCATGAGTGTTTAGAGTGACAATAGGTTAAAAACAAGAGAGACTCAAAAGAATCAATTAGGGTATAGGAATTTCAAAGAAACACAATGGAGACATTAACAGGATTAAAAATAATATTACAATTATATTCATAATATGGTCAATTTGACTACTTTATTCATGTGTAACAAACCTAATAAATGGCAATAATGGTTAAATTCCATTTGATAAGATAGGAATTGAATTATTTTGTGTAAGCATACCTAACAAATGCTTGCAAAGACTATATTCCATATGCCACATCTAATGTTTATTTGCAATCCTTAATCACAACTACCTTATGAAACTTAAGTTTTGTACTTGTTTCATATCAAAATTGTATAATAGGATATTCAATTCACAATGTCCAAAGATTTATTAGTCATGTTACTAATAATTTTGTTTAGTTGATTTGGAATGTTGGAATATTATCACTAGTATATACATTTGTGTACAATGAAAGAAAAATAGTTTGTGTAAAGAATTTAGAAGGGTGAACTTTAATTCTTCATCTCATACAAATGTATTTGACAACTGTATTGTTATAAAGGGACATGTCTTTATAAGTATTTATAATGAGTGTACTTGATGTTTACAATAGAGGAAGGATATTTTGTTTAAAGAAGAAGAATTTTTTATGAAGTACATTACATTCTTATAAAAATTAAATCAATTTATAACTAAACTAATAGTATCACACTTGAGGTCCCAATGCATGCCTAAAATTATAAATGAATATTATGTATGTGTTATAATAATATGAAACATTTGAATGAGAGTTGTCATCAAATTCTACTCACAAGGCTAGGGTTGGCATCATGTGGATAAAACAATTCAACAACATAACTGTGGAGGAATTTAAGCTAACTTGACAAGAGTGGACCTTTTATCTTTTGTACTTTGAGCTTAACTTATACTCAAGAGGGTATTCCCAGGTGTATACCTGAATAGGTATTGAAATTACTTAAGATAACCAATAACAACAAAATGAATGATAGCCAAACCCAACTAGCCTATTCAACCCCTAAAACTATCATTGGGCTAAACATAATTGACTATCTATAACCCCTATATAGCTGCTATAACACCTTGGAAACAAACATAAGGTGGGGTGAGTTTCATGACTCATGTATAATGGTTTCTATTCCCTACAAACAATGACAACATGAACTCATGAAATGGGACTGAAAACAAATGATTTTATGAATTTCGTTTGTTTTGATGACTAGAACACATACAAGAGATTGGTGCCAACTCTTGGGCAACAAAGTCATGATTAGCAAGGAAGGAATACAAAGGTGAAGTGAGAAAACTGAAGTGATCTACTTATCTCAAGCATCAATGAACATCATTCATAGTGTTATCTACTTAGTTATCCATTATTTGAACTACCCAAACTCATATGCAATCAGATAAAAGAGTTACTACAACTTGTGTAACAATCTTACAATTTTGTCAAATTCCTCTAGTATTGATCACATTTGCATTAATAAATGTGTTGAAGAAAATATTCTAGATTTAGTCTATTCTCTAAATTCACACACACAATAATGAAGACATAAAAATGAAAATGATTCAAAAAATGACAATAGGACCAAACAACAAAGGAAAATATTGTAGCAACTTCACATCAATGCCTAGGAAAGATTCCCCTAAAATGGATGCCTTGTATCAAAGGATGACCTCTGTAATAACTTGTAGTGGTCAAGGAAGTGACACCATAAATGTGGGAAAGTGAAACAAGGGCACGATAAACAATACTGGTGGTTGTTGAATTTGAAATATGTGAATAGACATTTCAAGTACCAATTTTTTTTTTGAAATCACGTCATAAATTCTTGGTTGGTGGTTGGTAGAAGAAGCATCAATGGCACTTTGATTTACTTTGAAAATCATTTGGGAAGCAATCACAAACTAAAATTACGAAAATCAGGACAATCAGATCACTCAGCAACTCAAATAATGCACTACGATATTTTGAGGGCCATTCTGATCAATGCAAAACTTCTGTGGTGATTTGAACTCAGCTACTTCAATAGCAAATCCCTGCTCGTTCCTTTGTGCAGGAAGTTGGCTTCAATTTGGCATTGACAGGAAATACACCCCTATCAAGTTTATTGAGAAATTTCATGTGCAAGTGAAACTTTAACCTGTTAGGAACACATATGGTTCACATATAATCACCCGCAAACTATCTCCTTAGCCATATTGGTCTTTATCAACTTCATGCAAGTTAGAAGGCTTCGTTAGGTCATTGCAAACAATCAACCTACAAGTAGAATGTGGAAAAACCAAATGCATCTGCCAAGTGAACAATATTCTTAGTTTGGATGGAAAATCTTGAAAGTGATGTCAAAAAGGGTGATGTTAGTAGAGGGATGAAATAAACTGGGGAGCTTCAAATACAATGACATAAGCATGGTGGGGTGATGTCAGCAAGACATCATCTAGGTGCAGATGCAGGAAAGTGATATGGATTAGGCTTGCAGAGAAAGTCATCTGAACTGGATGTAGAAATTGGGAAGGGTAAAATTGAGATGGATCGGGAAAGTCCATAAGGTATGATGACATAAATGGGGTAGGAAGATGGGCTTCATCCACCCGTAAGACAGCCAATCTTGGAATGAACTAGCAAGAAAATCACGAGAAAGCCAAAATTGTGGAAGAACAAATAGGGGAGAGGGCCCAGTAGTCGTGCACCCTAACTTCGCGCTTCTAATTATCCTACGTCGAAATTTCAAATCACTCCCAATTTTTTACAGCGGCTTACTTGGCAAGTTCTCTGCTTATAACTAAGGTTTCAGGGCCACATCAGCATGCGTTTTTGTCAACGTGTCGAAAAAGGCCCCAAAAAATAGTGAGACCAATTCTCGTGCATTACATTATGAGTAGTTGAGCGCTGATGTGGTATCACATGATTGGTTGCTTTTTAGATCAAAAGCATACATTTTGTTTAATTATGGGTAGTCAAATCACAACTATTGGACATTATATAAACGACTATTGGGTATTATATGTACGATTGGGTGCACGACAATTGGACCCCGCACCACTATTGGGCCCTCTCCCCTAACATGTGTAAAGGAGTTGGTTCACTTGGAAATTTTTGCAAGATTGGATGGGAAAACCTTTTCCACAAGGCGGAAAATTGCAAGTGAAAAGGATGAAAGTGGGTTAAAAAGGAAGTTTAGATAGGCGAAGGATTTTCACAACCTTATACTTAGTTGATTTTGGACACTTAAGACCTTTGCAAGAAATACATAGTGAAATATATAATGTGGGAGAATGGATCAAAGCTACATATGACATGTTACTATCAGATGGAAGTGAAAACCCGCAAGGGCATAACTTTCACTCCTTAGAGAATTTTGTAAAAGTTCAAAAGGAAAGTGGGCTTGATTTCTCATGTTGTATCCAACTATGCAAAGAGATTTTGAAAAAAGACCACCTATGATTGATTTCTTAGATCGGTTATAAGCTTGGAAAAAATAACTAAGGCACAAAAAGGGAAGGGACTCAAGCAAAAATACAACTGCAGATTTGAGTCCCAACAGGAAAAATGCCATTGTTATTAGTAATAAAATAATTATAAAACAATCCCAGAGATCACATTACTAAAGTGGGAAATATGGTAGCAGTTTTCTGAATCATAGGATTATGTATGGGTGATACAATTTATTCTTAAGAAAATTAGAAAAATTCTAGGAAACAAAATAGATCAATATCTAGGTCATAAAAATTCTAGTGTCACAAATTAGTGGAAATTTCTACCAACTAGTCACATTATAAATTACAAAATGTATGAGCCACCTAAACACCACAAAGCTTAAATCAAAGTGGCCTTAAGAAGTTCAACATGAGAAATTATGGTTTGCATATTTTCATTGAAGTCTAATAGGAAGACTATTTGGGGATTGGTTCCTTCCAATGTCATTTTGTCTAGTGCTTCTAAGTTTATGTCCCCATGCTCAAGCTGAATGTCCTCATATGAAGCTTTATCAATGAACATGAACTTTTTGTACTAATGATTATCCTTAGATACCACACCACTTTAATTATTGAAACTAGGGGGATCCATTTTTAGGGAAACCATCCTACATGATGATGGTGGATTCAAGACCTATAGTGCTTGCCTCTACTACCTTATCTCTTGTATGGAAAAGGCCGAAAGGAGTCACTTGTTCATAAATCATGTGCTTGTCCCTAGCATTCAAGTTGATGTAGATATCTTGTAAGTGTTGAGACTCTAAGGTCATCATGAATGCTTGATGTTGAAATTATTAATAGGCATATGAAATCACATAATGGTATTTCAACCTAAAGCAAGAGTGTCATCCTATCCTCAAGGCAAGGGACTTCTCATCAAGAGGAAAGGGTAGAGATTCATAAACAAAATATAGACGATTAAAGATGAATTCTTGAAAGTAGGTACTCACTCCATCACTTTGGGATCAACTAAACATAGGATGGTGTTCCTAGAGGTATCTTTGATGGGACAATTAAATGAACATATTGCAACAAGACTCAACCAACTGGAAACTACACCCAATATGTGGCATCCCAAAATCTGTTACTGTCTATGTAAAACCTTGTAAAACGTCTTCTTAAGATAATAACAACATTCTTATACATGCACCAAAACATAACAATACTATGTCTGTTTATATGAATAGATTTCCTTAATCCAACCATGAAAATGCATTAGAATGAAAAAATACTCACAAGATCCTCCAATGATTTTCCCATTTTATCTTGTATAAGATATGGCATGTTACCCCAATGGAACATACATGCATGTTGGAACTTTGCTCAACTCTTAAGATAATAAAAACACAATATATTATGATTTCGAATGTTTTTGATCACTCACCTCCCAGACCAATCCCCACTCTAATGGGGAATATAGTCAGCCTATAAGGAACAAAATGATACACCTACAAACCATACATGGATATAGACTTCCATGCACACACAAGTAAGGGACAATTTTTTCTACAACCAAAGATGCTTAATAATCCATCAAAAAGCTACAAAATCCTACATAAAATAAGAGAAGACATTTATAAATGCTTGTAATGCATTATAATTCTATCACATGTTTGTCTAAATTCTATGACATTAATACTAACAAATATGGAAATACAAAACCCATAACTAGGTTCAAAGACTCCCCTAAATCATTACAATTTTTTATAGAGACATTCAATAACATTGACAACTTTAGTTGAATACCTTATTATGTTTTATAGAATATGTTTTGTACACTTTTAGACTAGACTTGCATGAGTTGATTCTCTAAAATGGCATAAGATAATAGAATGGTCATCCCTTGGATACATATTATATTTGTGTATTTATAGAATTTCATTTATAATTTATCTAGTTGCTTGGGTAAGGTCACAAGGCTCTCTTGCAATTTAAAATGTGGTAAACACTGTGTTAGAACCTATCTTTGTATGCCTTACAAATTATTATTCATGCTTTATTTTCCCTTCCCCCTTATTGTAGTTTCTTTGTGTTAGACCACTTTTTATAACTAATCTGATATAGTATAAGTGGAACTTTTTCCACAAGTCAAAATTTTTCCAACTGCTTCCCTATGGCATCCCCCATATGCTCATTATATGTTAAAGTTTACAAAGAATCCAAAAAGTTTTGAGTAGGTGGCATGTTTAGGTAATTTTCTTAGGTTTTTGAAAGTTGTGAGGGTTTTAGAATTTCAAAGTTATCCATCCCAGTATGCAATCCAACCCATCTCCACATACCTTTCCACCCAATCTTGACATCCTCATCTCTAGCCTTGTGAAAATTCTCCAAGTAGAACTATTGGACCATAAAAATATCCCATGTTGAAATATGATCTATCCATGCTCCAAAACCCTAGATTAATGCCTTTAAAAAAATTAAGCTTTGGAGTTTTAGACTTGTGCTTCCCTTGATACCATTTCCTTGGCATCCCTAAGCTCTAATTACTAAAATTTTGTACTAAAACATCTAAGTATTTCATTTGCACTGACCTTTTAGACATCCTTATCCTATCATGTTTTTCGTTCTTTCCTTGCCAAACTATCATAGTTACCTTTCCTCGAGTACCCTTCCATGTCTTCCTTGATGCCTCAATCTATTGGTTCTTTGCTATTAAAATTTATCTATCTTTTAGACGAAAGCTCTAGACCATCCCTTATCCAAGTATCTCACATTGACTTGCCCCAACTCCTAACTCTTGAATAGATGTTTTTTACTAAGTTCTTTATCAAAATAAAATTTATAGTCTTCCTTCTACGTAAGTATTCATTTCCTACTATGCTTGACTCATAAGCCCCACCAATTCCTTTATACACATTATCGAAGCCAAATTTTTCCCATCCCTTTATCTTGGTACTCTTCCTTGTGCACATAATAAATTTTATTATTCTTTCTATTATAGTTTGAGATTTAGGATCCTCTTTTAAGTGGCACTAGGTATGTGTCATCTCTGAACTCTAATCCACGACATTCTAGCACTATCTTGTCTCTTTGGGATTGTTTGTTCATAATTCTCTCCATCAACATTACTTCCTCATAACCCCTAATCCCTGATATTTTGAATTTTCAACTAGTATTTACTATGAATTGTTCAAAACCCCCAACCTCAAATAATCTAAAACTCCTATATTTTCTTTTTTACAACCCCATCTACCCCTTTTGCACATCTATAAGGCTACATCCTTATATTTGATGTAGTGACTATCAAAAAGGGTTTTTATTGCCTAGATAACATTGTTCATAATTTGGGAATGATTTTGCAAGTGGTTTCCAACAATAGAGGAGAAAACCACACAAGATACTATTAATGAGCTAATATGGCCCTTAATCAACCAAATTAGATCCAAGTGTGCTAAAAATAATTATTTATATAAGAAGGCATGGATTCAAAGGAGAAAGTGGCGTGGATGGCCATGCCCTAATTTATTTTGATAGTTGAAGAGTGTAGATACAAAAAAAAACATGCCATTTTCTAGTAGATTTTACAAGGACTACTTTGTCTTGTATACATAGATCTTGAGGCAGTTAATGGGTAGCATGATGGTGAATCACAAGGGATCAAATTTTCACTCATATAGGTGCATCTATGGGTCTAAAGAGGATGATTTCATTGCATGGGTATCCTCTACAAATACAAATTAAACTTCATCACTAAAGGAATTGTTACCTGATTTTCACTTGCGGGCTCAATCAGGCAGGGCAATCTATGTTTCAGGTTTTCATGAAGGCAAATGGAGGCATTGTTTTGCAGGGTTAAATCATACATCTGATGATATTTCACAAGGAGGTCTATTGGAAAGCACACCTCAATCAGATTTGGCACAAAAATCCTCAGAGAAGAAAGTCGGCGAGACCCTTCTATTGTCTTGCCGACTAGCAGTGTGTTCTATTTGTTTGAAATACACCGATCGCTGGGACATTCTAGCCGCCATGAGATTTTATGTATCTCTCTGCTTGGAAAGAAGTCATGCCGACCCTTGTGCACAAGGTTAGCATCGGGGAGAGTCTCACCGACAGATGGAGGTCTTGGAAAAAGATGGTGCCTTCGTTGTAAGGTCTCACCGTCGGTGTGAAGTCTCGCCGACCACTGGTGGTCTCCCCAAAGTGGTCTCAGCTCGCCAAAAGATTTTTCCTTCAACATGAGGTCCTGCCAATCAGTAGATGTCTCGCCGAAAGAATAGTGACCTCGATGTAAGGTCTTCCCGACCCGCTAAGGCCCTGTTGATAGATGGGAGTCTCAGCGAAAGGGATTGATATCGCCATGATGTCTGGCCGACAGGGCGATGTCTCACTGAAAGAAGTTGCATTCACTAACAAAAGGCTTGGTCGGTGTAATGTCTCACTGACCGAAGAGGTCTCGCCGAATGTTTTTGAGTTTGATGGGAGGTCTTTCTGACCTGATGATGTCTTGCCGAAATGAAATGAGCTCGGGGAGAATGGAGGAGCTCGACATGATATCTCGCCGACTGGTGGTACTCTCGCTGACATGTTTTGTGCCTTTGGTGTAATGTGTTGAGCTCGATATGAGGTCCTGCCGAGAGAATAGAGTCTTGCCGATAGATATGTGGTTGTGGTAGGACTCATTGCTGAGAGTTTGCATTCGACAAGAAGTCTTGCTGACAATGGGGAGTCTTGCCGATAGCGATGGATTTTCCAATGAAAAGGGATATCGGTGTGACTGATGGGAACTTGCTATGACCTCTGACCGATAACGATTGTCTTGCCGATGGTTTTCTGTGATATCGATATAACTTTTGCATTTGATATGAGGTCTCGCTGACAGTCCTAAGCTATGTCGATCGTCCTGTGGAGTGTAATCGCATCGGGGAGACACAGATAGTGTCTCACCGAAATGTGATTCAGTCTGAATAGCTTTTGACCACCTAGGAATCTTACGTAGCATGTTTTCAACCAATCAGAGAGAACTAAAGGCGAACCATTGGCCATTTGATTGATTGACTACCTCTATGAAGAAGATCAACGGAATGTAAGCGACATGAATCTACTCTATGATAAAAAATGATGGATCGTTTCATAGACAGAGGTGTTCGTCTATAAGGATCTAACCTGGATAAGCCTAATGCTGCTTCTTGAAGAAGATCAACTTGCGGAGGGGCCTAGAACAAGAGAAGAACAAAAAGGATGAAACCGCAAGGACAACTAGGATGTCGACTGGCAAGAGTAGATCGACATTTATGATAGCACTTGGAAACGTTCAAAGCAGCTCTGATGGGAGTTTGAGGGTGGTCATGGGGGCCAGCAGTTAATGCGATTGTTGCAAAAGATCAAGGAGACCATTCCTGGAGTGATCCTTCACCGACATGGACAGCGGGGATACATATTTAATGCAGTATTAACTTCATTAAAAGATCTAGGGGCGAATCTTTCTGGAGGATGATATTTTTGTAAGCCCTAGGGCAGGGGCCAATACTTTTTGTATATATGGCATTTTTGCCTCTTTGTAAAGGAGTTTGGATGATGCATTTTGGAGAGTTAGTAATTTTTCTCAAATCCTTTCTCAGCTAATGTATGCTTTGTAACTCATCTGGAATTTGGAATATAAAATACAGAGATTACCTTGGAAACCAGTGTTAGTGTTCATGCTACTTTCATTTTTCTTTAAGATTATGTGAGTTTTGAACTGTGTTTTCTCAATCTGCATTTGAACTTTAAAGTTGTGAAATCCATCTTTCCTTCTTAAAATGTATATGAAGATTAAGCCTTTCAAGAATGATGCATAAGTTCACAAAGTTCATGTTTTGTAAATGAGGTAACTATCATTAGTTTTCTAGTGTATGTTCATCTATTTTATTTCATGATTCCTGTCAGTTTGGTGTATCACCATAGAAATACTGTTTCCCTTAGTTTTAATTTTTAAGTATTCTCCTTCTACTATTTTCCTTTACAAGATTAGTAGTTAGGTGATAGCACAAAGGAAGCCAACCTTCTTTGGAGGTTGACCTCTGTCTGCAAAGAAACCCACAACTTTAGAGGTCTTCCCATGTTACACTGGATTGTTGAATTTTGCATTCAACAGGGTGCATAATCCAAGTGGATAACAATTCTAGCACGCTCGGTGGGACAAGTTCCACCTTATATTGTTGGTTTGGTATGCAACCATCAAATTTCAGACTTTACAGAAGTCATTTTTGCATACTTGGTGACTCCATAAAGAGAAAGAACTTTAGAATCAGTGCTTTTACATTTTATGAGAAGAGTTCAGACAAGGAGTAGCTCAGTGCCTTTTGAATATTTGCAGTTGTCACCAACTAGAAGAAAAGGCAGAGCAACAAAAAGAGCACCTCCTTCTAAGAGAGTATAGTCTACACCACCTAGTGTTAGACCAAAAATTGCACTTTTCCTACCAAGGAGAAAAGACAGGGCAACAGAAAGGTTAGGGACAACATTTGTTCATTCTAGGAGAACCAAATCTACTCCTCCATCTGTGACATCCCATATTGTTGTCCCGCCTTTTGTTTCACCTAGAGTGCAAGTAAACCCACCTCAGCCACCTCTAATGGCTGCTCCCAGAAATTAGCCTTTTGTGCCATTTAATGGAGGTAGTCCATTAAATTTGGCACAACACAATGACATTCCAATGGCAGCTTTGAAAAGCTTGCCAATTTTCACTGGGGAAGATCAGACTACCCCGATTGAACATATACGAGATGTTGCTTCCTTATGTGGTGTGCACCATATCACACAAGAAGACGTAGCTGTAAGACTACTTGCAACATCATTCAAAGGAAGAGCATTACAATGATTCAGGAGTCTTGGAGTAGGTTCAATTGCCACCTAGGATGAGTTGGGTGACAAGTTGCACAGGCAGTTTCAAGACAAGTCTGATAATTTTTCTTTGTTGGAGCAATTAACTACGATTAAGAGAGCTCCTTAGGATCAAATGAATGATTTCAATTTCAGATTTCAAAAAATCTGGGATAGAATTCCTGCAACAGTGAGACCACCTCCAAAATATGCATTTTTGTACTTTTTGAAGGCCCTTAATAGCGATATAGCTCTTATGATACAATCAACGGGGGGTGTTTCTCTACTAGATGCATTTGAAGTAGCAATCGGAGCTGAAAAAAGCCTAATACAGGTTGGTAAACTTGCTCTTAGGCCACCAATGCCTATATTTCCAGATATTTATTCGAATATCCCTTTGTAGATACCACCTTTTGCACCTTTGCCACCTATTCCAGCAACATCAGCCAATGTTCCAGTTGTTGTAATGCAAGAAGTTGTTATCTCAAGTTCTTCAAATGAGTTACAGGAGATCAAAAGTTTATTACAGACTTTTGGTAATAAACTTGTGAGCTTGGAAAAACAACAATCATATAACAGGCCTTATCAACATCAGGTCAGTAACAACAATATCAAGGTAATAAACAGGCTTATCAAGGAAATTACTAGGGCCCAAGGAAAAATGTGAACACAAGACCTTTTCAAGCTTATAATCCAACACCTGTTAGTGCAGTTAAGGATCTTGTTCCTATTCAAAACAACCTAGCAACAGATTATGAGTGGTGTTACCCTTGCAACCAATCTCACAATCAAGCCACTTGCTCAAATGGACTTATTAATCAAGCACTTATGGTACAGAATGCCTCAAGTTCACAACAGAATGCACTCAATGATGCATCTCCACAACACCAAGACCAGTTTACCAATGAAACTACCCTACTTAACTGGCAAGGTGAGAAGTTCTGTGGACTTAATGTGGATAATTCTCTAGTTGCGGCTAACCCAAGGGCGAAGAAAAGAGATTTCGAGCTTGATCAAGAAGTTGATAAAGGAAAGGCAACAACTGCAGAATTATCGACATCTCAATTGACTCACATTTTGCAAACAAATCAGCAACTCCCAGTCAAGGAGCAACCACACTCGCAAGCTGATCATGCTGGAACAAAGGTACCTCATAAAGTAAACCCAGCTGTACCCTATAATATTCTTGATAGTATGAAAAAGATGAACGTTACGATGTCTATGTGGGACTCATTAGCTATCCCAGGTCAAAAAGATATGTTACAATCAGCCTTGTCAAGTTTGAAAATGTCTGATGAATCTGAGTCTCCAATAGGTCAAGTTAGAACTGTGTTGACAAATAATCCTCAAGAAAATGATAAACCGCCCAACAAAGAGGCAGGAAACGAAGTTAAACCACCTCCATTTTATGTGTCTGTAATCATAGGTGATAAGTTAGTTCATAACTGTATGGTAGACAGTAGAGCTAGCAGCTCTGTAATGCCGAAGCAAATTGCTGACAAGCTTGGACTAAAGTATCAACCTTTAGAGAAAGGAGTGATTCAATTGGATGGTACTTCTATTAATACATTAGGTGTTATTAAAGGTTTGAGTCTTATCCTTCATGCTTGTCTAAATTTTTCAGTTCCTTAGGACATATGTGTCATAGATCTCCCACCTTTATTTTCTTTATGCCTCTCAAGAGACTTTATAGCTAAGATAGGTGGTTATGTGTCAGCTGATTGGTCACATATACTGTTTAGAACAATATATGGAACTAAGGTTACCATTAAATTTGAAAAGTTGTCTAAAAATCACATTGAGCCGTATAACCCAAGTTCTATCAATGTTGTTCCTACTGCTATAGACACAAATTGTGTCATTTTTACTGATAGTGAATTGGTTGCTGCTCAAGAACTTCAAGTAGAAGTTGTTCTTGATGTGCTGTTACACGAATAGGCAGCTGAAAATGTGTTGGACAATCCTTTAGATTTTATTCAAGATGCCGGTATGGGAAATTATGTGATGCTTGAGCCTGATGCAGAGGTTCCAAACCTCGAAAAAAGTACAGATCAGTTGCTGCAACAACAAAGTGACTCTGGGAAATGGTTTTTGATGGTTCCAGAAGCAAGAATGGAGCAGGAGGAGGTGCAATGCTAGTTTCTCCATAGGGTGATAAGTATTTTTCAGCCTTTCATTTCACTTTTGCATGTTTTAACAACAGTGCTAAGTATGAAGGACTCATTCAAGGCCTTGAGTGGGCAAGGAAAAGAGGAATTGAATATTTGAAAGTCTATGGAGATAGTGAATTGATAGTTAATCAGGTTAGGGGGATGAATGTTGCCAAGAATGATGCTTTGAAATCTTATAGAAACAGAGTATGGAACATAATTGAAGAATTTAATGCCTTCAATCTGATTTCTATTCCATGAAATCAGAATAAGCATGTTGATAGACTTGCAGCAATTGGGGCATAGTTTGAAATCCTAGATGATATCAAAAAATGAAAAATACAACAATATGTCAAGGTGATTATCAGGCCATCAATTCCTGATAACAACATTAACCGGCAAGTATTTGAAAGTGATGAACAGATTTTAACCTTTTTGCTCCAAGAAGATCAATTTTCTGTAGTGAACCAAGAAAAGATTAAACAACAGTATGATGATCAAGTGATACAGTTGAAGATAAATAAACTTCCCAAAGGGTTGGTTACCTTGGAATCTATATTCAATTCTGATGATCAGCTTAAGAAGAACAAAGTCGGCATTCAAGTGAAAGAAGATCATTATGAAGAAGTAGAAATCTTTAAAGGTAAGCTTCTCAAATTAGGCAAAATCTGTTCAGTTGAAGATAAGAGAGCTTTCATTGTTTTATGCCAAGAATATCATGATTTTTTTTCTTGGTAATATTTTGATTTAAGAGGGTTCGATCCTCATATTGCACAACATACAATTGAGTTAGAAGCTGGTGCCAAGCATGTTAGACAAAAACAGAGACCATTGAACCCCAAGCTTGAACCTTTAATGATCAAAGAGCTGACCAAGTTAGTCGAGGGGGGTATTGTATTTCCAATTAAACACACATCCTGAGTTTCTAACCTTGTTTCGGTTAGAAAAAAGAATGGTGAGATAAGATTATGTGTAGATTTTAGGGATCTTAATAGAGCGTCTCTGAAAGATCATTATCCCTTACCGTCTATGGAACAAATTCTCCAAGTTGTTGCTGGTTCTAAGAGATTTTCTCTTCTGGATGGATATTCTGGTTATAACCAGATTTGAGTCAAAGAGGAGGATCAGTATAAAACAATATTTACAACAAAATGGGGCACTATGGCCTACAAGAGAATTCCTTTTGGTTTATCTAACGCTGGTGCCACCTTTCAACATGCCATGGATATGGCATTTTAGAGTTTAATTCAGAAATTTTTGCTGGTTTACCTAGATGACATAACTGTATATTCAAAGAATGCGGATGAACACTTGTCACATCTCAAGCAAGTTTTTAGAAAATGTAGAGAATATGGAATATCTCTCAATCCGACAAAGAGTATTTTTGCGGTTCATGAAGGTAAACTCTTAGGTCACATAGTGTCAAAAGACGGAGTTACCATTTATCCTGAAAGAGTTAGAGCTATACTTGAACTGCCATTACCCAATCACAAGAAAGGATTGTAGAGCTTTTTAGGGAGAATCAACTTTTTAAGAAGATTCATTCCTGATGTTGCAAATTTACTACAGCCTTTGCTACCATGCTTAAAAAGAATGTTGTCTTTAGTTGGACTAGAGAAGCAAAGCGTAGTTTTGAAGAAATCAAGAAAGCTTTAGCATCAACTCCAACACTGGTAAATCCATATTTCTCTAAAGACTTCTTCTTGTATGCTTTTGGTAGCATTAGTTCAATTTCTGCTATGTTTATTCAAAAAAATAGTGATAATTTAGAGCAGCCAATAGCTTTCTTTAGTTGAGAACTTGTTGATTATGAAGAGAAATATACATTTGTTGAGAAACATGTACTCGTTGTGATCAGAAGCCTAAAGAAGTTTAAGCCTCTAGTTTCAAACAATAAAATTCATATTCTGGTTGCACACCCAAGTGTGAAAGAATTTTTGTTAAACAAAGATCTGAGTGAGAAAAGAGCAGGGTGGATCAAAAAAGTAATGGAATTTGATGTCAACATCAACATCACAAAACTTTTCAGAGGTAGAGGACTTTGTGAGATACTTGCCTCAACCCCTAAAGATGTACAAAAATCAGAAACTAGTGTTGTTTTAGCTAATACTGATGAGCCTCAAAATGTTCAAGGTGGTGCACCTGCATCAATTGTAGGTTGGGTTCAAGAAATGACCCACTTTCTTCGTACTAGTGAATGTCCACTAGGTCTAGACAGAGCAAAATGAAGATACTTCATATTACAATCAATTCCTTATGTCCTCATTAATAGTATTCTTTTCAGGAAAGATCTAAATGGTGTCTTATTAAGATGTATTGAGGTTGATCAAATATAACAGGTACTTCATGAGTTTCATGATGGAGTTTCAGGAGGTCATTTTTCTCCAAGGACAACTGCTTGGAAAATTATGAGAGCTGGTTACTACTGGCCCAACTTGTTTAAAGATCCATATGCATGGTCAAGGAAGTGTATTAAATGCGCTTTATTTGTAGGAAAGGAAAAGCTGTCGGCTATGCCTTTACATCCAATTTAGGTAGAGCAGCCCTTCATGAGATGGAGCATTGACTTTATTGGGCCAATTAACCCGCCATCCAGTGCTGGTCACAAGTGGGTGCTTACTGCTATAGACTATTTCACACGATGGATAGAGGCAACAACTTTGAAAGAAGCAAATGAATCTTCAGTTTTGAGTTTTTATGAAGATGTAGTCACCAGATTTGGAGTTCCTGACTCCATCATTTCAGATAATTCTCTTGCATTTGTTGGATTAAGAGTCACATATTGGGCTATTAAACACAAAATTTATTTGAGTACTTCCTCCAATTATTACTCACAGGGGAATGGATTAACTGAAAGTACAAATAAAAATATGATCAGGGTTATTAAGAGGACCATGGAGGAGAATCAAAGGATTTGGCATACCATATTAAAATTTGCACTATGGGCAGATAGATTAACCCCTAAGAGATCAATTGGTAATTCACCATATGTACTTGTTTATGGTAAAGAGGCCAGATTACCCCTATCTGTGGAGCTTCCTTCTCTAGACATTGTTCATCAATTGGAGATGTATGAAGAACAGGACCCGATGTTCGTGAGATATGCAGAGCTCATGGAGCTTGAAGAATTAAGAGATAAGGCAATAAAAACTTTGGATTATCATCAGCTCCAAACAAAGAGAACATTTGATAAGAAAGCTACAACCAAAATTTTTAAAGAAGGTGATATTGTTCTCAAGTGGGACGTGCTAAAAAGCAAGCCGAGCCATCACACCAAGTTTGACAACATGTTGACGGGTCCATTTATTATCAAAGACTGCAAAGAACACAATGCTTACCAACTGGCCACAACTGAAGGTGAAATGCTTCCTATCCTAGTTAATGGGATACACCTCAAGCCTTGTTTTGAGGTTTGATAAGTTCTCCTTGTACATGCTTTAGGTTAGATTTCATGCATTTAATAAGCGTTGTTGCACTTTAGTTTAATTGTTGTTTCATTCCCTAAGTGTTGTTCTAGCACAGTAAATAGTTTCACTTCAGTTTCTCTTGTTTCAACAATTTTCCGGCAACTTGTTATGTTCTGAGTCTCAAGTGAGTTACAACCATGAACAAAACTGCCCTTTGTCTATTTTTGAATTTTTCCTAATGACTCCATGTCCAATGGACAAGCCTAGGCTATTGGTTTGCATGTTTAGCAGGCAAACATCTAGCTGAGGTCGCCAGGAATGTTACTTGATTTTCACCTGTGGGCTCAATCAGGCAGGGCAATCTATGTTTCAAGTTTTCATGAAGGCAAATGGAGGCATTGTTTTGCAGGGTTAAATCATACATTTGATGATATTTCACAAGGAGGTCTGTTGGAAAGCATGCCTCGATCAGATTTGGCACAAAACTCCTCAAAGAAGAAAGTTGGCGAGACCCTTCTGTTGTCTTTCCGACTAGCAGTGTGTTCTATTTGTTTGAAATACATCGGTCGTCGGGACATTTTGACCACCATGAGCTTTTATGTATCTCTCCGCTTGGAAAGAAGTCATGCCGACCCTTGTGCACAAGGTTAGCATCGGGGAGAGTCTCACCGATAGATGGAGGTCTCGGCGAAAGATGGTGCCTTCGCTGTGAGGTCTCACCATCGGTGTGAAGTCTTGCCGATCGCTGGTGGTCTCCCCGAAGTGGTCTCAGCTTGCCAAAAGATTTTTCCTTCGGCATGAGGTCCTGCCAACTAGTAGATGTCTTGCCAAAAGAATAGTGACCTCAGTGTAAGGTCTTCCCGACCTGCTAAGGTCCTGCCGACAGATGGGAGTCTCGGCGAAAGGGATTGATATCGCCATGATGTCTGGCCGATAGGGCGATGTCTCACCGAAAGAAGTTGTATTCACTAACAGAAGGGTCGATCGGTGTAATGTCTCACTGACCGAAGAGGCCTCACCAAAGGTTTTTGAGTTCAGCGGGAGGTCTTGCCAACCCGATGATATCTTGTCGAAATGAAATGAGCTCGGGGAGAATGGAGGAGCTCGACATGATATCTCGCCGACTGGTGGTACTCTCGCCGACATGTTTTGTGCCTTTAGTGTAACATGTTGAGCTCAATATGAGGTCCTGCCGAGAGAATAGAGTCTCACCGATAGATATGTGGCTGCGATAGGACTCATTGTCGATAGTTTGCATTCGACAAGAATTCTTGCCGACAATGGGGAGTCTTGCCGATAGCGATGGATTTTCCAATGAAAAGGGATATTAGTGTGACCGATGGGAACTCGCTATGACCTCTGACCGATAACGATTGTCTTGCCGATGGTTTTCTGTGATATTGATATAACTTTTGCATTTGATATGAGGTCCCGCTAACAGTCCTAAGCTATGTCGACCGTCCTGTGGAGTGTAATCACATCGGGGAGACACGGATAGTGTCTCACCGACATGTGATTCAGTCCGAATAGCTTTTGACCACCTAGAAATATTACGTAGCATGTTTTCAACCAATCAAAGAGAACTAAAGGAAAATCATTGGCCATTTGACTAATTGACTACCTCTGTGAAGAAGATCAATGGAATGTAAGCAACATGAATCTACTCTATGATAAAAAATGATGGATCGTTCGGTAGACAGAGGTGTTCGTCTGTAAGGATCTAACCTGGATAAGCCTGATTATGCCTCTTGAAGTAGATCAACTTGGAGAGGGGCCTAGAACATAAGAAGAACAAAAAGGATGAGACTGCAAGGACAACTAGGATGTCGATTGGCAAGAGTAGATCGACATTTATGATAGCACTCAGAAACGTTCAAAGTAACTCTTATGGGAGTTTGAGGGTGGACACGAGGGCCAGAAGTTAATGCGATTGTTGCAAAAGATCAAGGAGACCATTCCTGGAGCGATCCTTCACCGACATGGACAGCAGGGATACATATTTAATGCAGTATTAACTTCATTAAAAGATCTAGGGGCAAATCTTTCTAGAGGCTGATATTTTTGTAAGCCCTAGGGCAGGGGCCAATACTTTTTGTATATATGGCATTTTTTCCTCTTTGTAAAGGAGTTTGGATGATGCATTCTGGAGAGTTAGTGATTTTTCTCAAATCCTTTCTAAGCTAATGTATGCTTTGTAACTCATCTGGAATTTGGAATATAAAATACAGAGATTACCTTGGAAACTAGTGTTAGTGTTCATGCTACTTTCATTTTTCTTTCAGATTATGTGAGTTTTGAACTGTTTTTTCTCAATCTGCATTTGAACTTTAAAGTTGTGAAATCCATCTTTCCTTCTTAAAATGTATATGCAGATTAAGCCTTTCAAGAATGATGCATAAGTTCACAAAGTTCATGTTGAGTAAATGAAGTAATTATCATTAGTTTTCTAGTGTATGTTCATCTATTTTATTTCATGATTCATGTCAGTTTGGTGTATCACCATAGAAATACTGTTTCCCTCAGTTTTAATTTTTAAGTATTCTCCTTCTACTCTTTTGCTTTACAAGATCAGTAGTTAGGTGATAGCACAAAGGAAGCCGACCTTCTCCAGAGGTTGACCTCTGTCTGCAAAGAAACCCACAACTTTAGAGGTCTTCCCATGTTACATTGGATTGTTGAATTTTGCATCCAATAGGGTGCATAATCCAAGTGGATAATAGGAACCAACATTAAACTAATATATTTATCTTTTTACCACATTAGAAGTTAAAATATGGAAGTCAAATGGTCATTCATATTCATTTCTCATACATATATGTCATTGTTAGTGTGAATACAGTTATTTCCCTAACTAGTTCTAGACTATTGGTGTTACACCCTGACTTATTGTTACCGAGTTACTTTTACCTACACATGTAAATAGGATGGTAAATATAAATCATGATTTTTATATGTTTGATTAATGAATGAAATGTTGAAATAGGTATTAAGATGTTATTGCTTTGAAGGAGTAATTATGTTTATATTGATAAAATACAATGAAAGAATATGTATTGCAATTTGAATATTCTAATGTTTTATGATGAAAGTGAATTTCATGTGAACATTTAACTACCTATGCAATATATTGAGTTGGATGCAGGTACAAGTTCATGCCTTTGGAAGGGAGGGGAATTGTCACTCAGGAGAAGGATTTGGTCTGGTAACCCTTAATAAGACAATATCGATCTATCACACACACACTGACATTCCAATTTGGTTTAGTCGAGTCAAGTTAGTAGTTTTTGGAAAAGGTAAGTTACCTTAGTCTTGCTTGTGCATGATACAGAAGAGGTTATGATCTTGTCTGAGAATGTTTGTGTTTGGGGGTGAATTGAATGACTTTGGTTTTATTCTCTAGTTTCTTGATTGTTCATGATTTGGTTGAGTCTCTTTGATATGTGTGAATTCTTCTTTGTGTGTTTTAATAAACAATTATATATATATATACATGTGCGTGAGTATAAACAATAACCCATGCACGAGCACATCGTTTGCATAGGGAAAATTGAATGAACATATACCACACATATATGTATGTATGTATGTATATATCGGTTGATGAAAACATGATTATACGTATTTTGTATATAAATATGTATGTGTATATATGTGTTTGAGTTTGGATAATAGGGTAATGGTATATGTATAAATGTAATACATACATATATATATATATAATGGCTTTATATGTTTTTATTATCTTATGAATATAATATTATATATATTATATATACATATTATATATATAATATACATATATATATCTTATTACATATATCGGATTATATATTTATATGGTGAACCGATTATCATAAATTAATCAATAGAAATTGATTAATATATAAATTGATGGGATACATTGATTGCTAGTTTTAATTTGTTCAGAATACTTTACATTAACTGTAGCTATTGCAAATATCTTGTTTTGTAAAGTATGCACAACAAACAATGGGTGCAATGCTTTTAAGGCCATTATGGGCCAATTTAGGTGAGCCATAGGGAGGAAATAAAATAAGGAAAACATTGGAAGTAAATGTCATGTTAAAAGGAAAACATGGCACTTATAAAGTGTGCTACCACACTCAAAAAGATGGTTGAACCTTTGACTTGTATATAAAGACTTTGCATTGAAATGTTGAGGGAAACATTAGAGTGTGCACTAAGGAAATGCTATAGACACTTATCATGTATTCCCATGCTTGCAAATGGAACACAATATAGTGGAAGGCACGTGGAGAAGATATAAGACTTGGTCAATAGTATTGAAAGC
>VDFB02368400.1:0-25566 GCA_007258455.2 Sequoia sempervirens
ACTTGAGGGAAACTATCAACATAATAGTTGGTGTAGATTTGCTAAAAAATATAGAGAACAACTTTAATCTGTGTGGCTATCTTTTTTATAAAGAAATTGAGAACTTTAAGAACTTTTGAAGAGACTGGCTTGCAAAGGTCATCATTGTTATTTGAAGAGGATTTGATGCTCATGCTGAGAACATGTATGCTACAAGAAACAATGGAAGGAAAAAATTGTCAAGCAAGAATTATAGAGCATGGATATGCCACAAGAGATTGTGAAAGTTGACGAGATAGGACACAAAAGAGAATGATCTTTTACCTATAATTAGGCAACAGTAAATTGTAAAGAGATCATAACATAGCCACCACATCCATGTACAATTATTCTATTTTCTATGAGTGAAGACATTTCGTTAACAATTTCATGGTGCATTAGTATCCGTGGTGAGGAAGGAATCAGGTCTGTGTGCTAAGAGAAAAGATGCTTGAATGCTTCAACGAGACTTTAATAAAGAACAAAACATGTCATTAAAGAAACTTTTGATATCTACGAAACAAACCTGTGGTCATAAATGGCATCAATAGGAAACAAACACTATTGACAATCCCAGGGTATTTGTAGTAGTACATACTTTATTTTGTCTTATATTTTTGGAAATTATGTGTTCTATATATTTTAGGTACATCTAAATGGATTATGCTAGCATAGAAGGTAAAATAAAAAACAAAAAGTAAAATAGGAAACATAATTTGATATTTGTATTCTTCTATGTGCTTCGGCTGCAAACTCTGTATTTATCTTTACATCATTCATTCTATTTATAGATAGTGTTAGGTAGTGATATAGAGTAAAAATACAAATAGTCTTAGGCGGTCATATATAATAAAATGCAGTTGGCAGCTGAAAAGATGCATTCAAAGCAAATCAAATCCTATCGACCAACTCTTCAAAGGCTACCTTCAACAAACAAAATCTGTAGGAACAATACTCTACATTTATTCTACATTTATTGGACCAACATTGGATGTAATTAGTTTTAGTACTCTCTCCCATCTACTCTTCCCATTAAATGAGTAGATAAGTTCTGATTGTTCTGCCGTAAAATTTTCAGGTAAGTGGTAAAGCTGTGTTGTTTACTTGTAGGAAAACTTGTTTCCAGGTGTGAGACAGGTTTCGGTTGAAACTTCACACTATATATAGCTTATCAGCTAAAAATGTCTACTAGTCAAATTAAATGGTTGACTCATCATATTAAGAAATCTTTTAAGATTAGATGAAAGGTTGTCTAGGTATGATGTAAATGCTATAATGAAAAATAGAGATAGTACAACCAAAACAAAAAAATAAAGATAGTACCACCAAAACAAAAATATATGTAAGAGTTAAAATAATAAGGAAGAAAATCAAAAGAGAAAAATTGTAATGATGAGTAAAGGTTTTCCATGAATACATGAACAAATAGAAAAACAAGAAGACTAAAAAAATAATATTCTTATATATATTTTATTTGTTAATATCATAAGTGATTTTTAATTTTCATAATTACTTTTCTAATTGTGCTTTCAAAACTAATCATTGTATCGAGAAAAAAATGTTTTCGTTCCAAGTTCTAAAAAAAGATAGAATTCACTATGTAAAAGATATAAAATTGTATTTTATTTGACATCTTAATAGGGGTCACTTTATAGCACACAACAATTCTTTGGCTTGTAATTTTGAGCTCCAAAATTTATAAGAAGTTGGGATAGAGATGCGTTTGACTAAGTGATCTCTCTTCAAATAAGTGAATTTCTCCTTAATCTTCATAGGAATAAGTGTTGTTTCTCCTTGAAATAAATTAGAATAATTGTAATTTCTTTATCTTTGGACATATTATCACTGTTATCTTTACATATAATTCAAGGTGATTTTATGTTAAAATAATGTTTTTAAATTTTATTGACATTAAAAATAGGTCAAAATCTAAAGGTCCATCTTCACATGTTATTAAAACAAAAAAAAATACTACAATAAGTAATATTGATGTTGTATACATTGCTACAAATCATTATGCTATTAGTTCAGAGGCAATTTACATTAAATTACAAGTTTTGATCTTCCAATTGATTTTGAAAACATGTTTTTTTATTAAATTACATTGAAGATATAGGCTAATATGTAAATATACATACATCTTATACTATTTGTAATTATCCTCTGAATATTGCTTCTATTGTGTAGTTAAATACTACAAATACCAAAATTTAAAAATATGTTATTTTAGCAATTAAAATGTTGAACTCATGGGAATCTTAATTTGAAACATTTTTAAGGCTAGAGGAAAAGTTGTCTAGGTAATTATGTATACACAACTTTCCATTAAAGGACATGTTATAGGATATAATTCTTTTACTCTAAAATTTCTAACACAAAACTAAACTATTTTTAAACTAAACAACTACTTGATTGATAGAGGTTTGTTTGATTCATAAAATATATCTTTCTTGAATGCTAGGCTAGGAATAGGAATCTCAACATTTATATCATTGCCCTCGTAAATATAGAAAGCAAATTCCACCCCTTTAACTCTCAATGTTGATGTGGGCACACTTTTATATACAATAGTTTAAGGTAATTTGAGTGAGATTAATATTTTTAAATTCAACGTAATTTATATGTAGGTTGAAATTCTATAACTAAAAAAAATATTAATGACAATTATTGAAAAGATAAATTGCTCTGATTAGATTAAAGAATGGATGGGCTAGTACCCATTTACACAACAGTCATAGAGGCTCAATGAGGGGTCTCATGAGAAGTGAGACACCTAGAAACGAAAAGAGAAGCAGTTATAAACTGACCAACAACATAAAAATAAATAAAGAGCATAAGAAATAACCAACAGGGGATCAGACCAACTATTGGTCACCCAATAGATTAAGGCCATTGAGTTTTTCTAATATCATGTAATAACAATAAACATATAGGAGGTATCACCAAGACAGGAGGAGGATTTACTAATACTACTAACTACTTATTTTTTGTAAGGAAAAATTGATACTAGCTAGGACCCCATTTGTGAGGTCCAAATAACATGGCCCCTAAAACCTCTAGCCACATGAGCTTCCCTTACTCATGCAATAATTGAAGTCAATGATTTGAACCTCATTATCCACGTCTTTCAACAACTTAATTGTACAACCTATGTCCAATAGGTCAATGCTACTAACTACTTGTTACTTTTATGCCCATAACCTCATTATTGTACATTTTATTTCTAAATTTATTCTTACACCAAAAAATGGATTTTGAGAACAATGCTAAAATTAAAATATATAGTTTTTATCGTCCTAGATTTTCCAAGGTAAGTTGGTTAGAGATAGTATGCAAAAATACACAATGATGACATCTATAAATTTTATACATATTTAATCATTTTAATTAGTTACAAACTAAAATTAATGTAAAAAAGAAAAATCAACACTTTCAAAGGAATAGCAACATAATTCATTTTAGGTTGTTGAGTTTGCATGTAATAACATTTAATCCTAAATAGTGTAGAGAAGCAAGGATGAACACAATTCTTAAATGATCTATATTGGATTTGTATGAGAAACAAAAACTTGAAGAATAAATTGAATAAAGGTAGGTTCAAAAATATAATTGTGGTAGTGACTTGGTTGGGGCTACCCATTAATAATACCATGAACAACAAACACTTCAAATTTAGAATATTAATCAAATAATTGGCATTTTAACATTTTATGTGTGAAAATTCTTCTAGCATATGAGAGAATCTTGTTGTTCACATAAATCTTTAAAATAGAGTAGAAGTTTGACTTTATAACATGTTTAATTTGTTGAGAAGATAGACAAAAATATTGCATGAGAGTTAAACTATACATTATAGGAGATAAAGATAAGTAGAGGGCAAATAATAAGTTTCACCTGTAACTATTTTCTGAGTTTACAAGATAAAAAATTGTATTTTGTGTGTTCATGTAAATTTATTTTCTATTTACTCACAAGAATTCCTTCTCTTAAAGAAAACTTCATTTGTGTTAATAGCTAATAAGTATTTGAGTAAGTTTGTTGATTCTTGAACTCTAATTGAAGTTTATGAATCAAAATTTGAAATTAAATTAGTTTGATTCTTGTGGATTTGTTAAAAGGCTTGGTTTGAAGATAATAACATCCACATCCATATCCATTGAGCCGTGTGAAAAGAGATATAGAGATACAAGTAACAAAAATGTGCAAAGTTAAATTTGAAATGAATACACAATAGATACTTGTATTGGTATTCCTTATATTTATGTTAGGGATGTTGTCTTTATAAGAAAAGAGTGAATTAAACTTTAGAATAATGTCATCTTTTTATAAAGAAAATGACCAACAAGTCTAATTTTAACTTGGAACACTTGAAACTCACATATATGTTTTGAATTTTAAAAGCATAAACTAACAAAATATAAAATTTGTAGTATAATTTATGTTTGTAATTTTTTATTTAAACAATATATAAACATAATATTTATAAAATTAACACTCTAATTTAATTGTTAAAACAAAATTCATAAAATATAAGATTAACAAACCTCCCTTTTTTAGACAAACCTCCCTTTTTTTACACTAAATCTAGAGGGGGATAAGATCCTCTCCTATTCTATTAAAATATAATGAAAAATTCATCCTAACCTACCATGAAAGTTGGCCTGGAAGATCGGAATTACAAAGATTATTCCTCATAATTTCTAGACAACAAAACTAGTATCGTTATCCAACTACACCCTAAATTATGCTTCTTCTACTGAAATAAAAAGAAAAGGAGATTAGATACAGAAAAGTATACCGAGACATCTAGAAAGTTACCCTATTTTCCTATGTTGATACCCTATATACATTAGATACATCAAATTCTAAACAAAATTCACATACCAAGAATTGACATCCTATGCATTGAAAGACTCAAACCCGTACAAACCATCCTCTCATTTCACCAATCCTGCTCGTTGCTGAACGAAATTGATTGCTTTGTCCACCTTTCCAAGATTAAAGTGGTCTTGCTGGAAAGAGATTCTATCTGGGGCCATTAGTGCCATCACTGTAATTCCTTTCAACCTTTGGACAACCATCATTTGTTTGACCGGTGCTCCCAGTTACGGGCTTATCCCTGGAACTGTGCGCAAGGAGGCCAATCCCTTGAAATCCATACCTGAACATGGTAGTGAATGTATCTTTGTTGATTTTTGTAGCTCAAAAAGTGGGATATGGATTTGCTTTAAAGCAACTCAAGATAAGATTTTCTTTAAATCAATTCGAGTTGGATTTTTAGCAACAGCAGGATTTTTATTCTTTAAATAGAATGTTTCTGAGTTTGTGAGGATAAGATAAATCCAAGAGTGGGATTTTATTCTTTAATAGAATGTTTCCGAGTTTGTGAGGATAAGATAAATCCTAGAGTGATTTTATGTGTAAATAAAGCCAAAGAAAGCAAGGAAAGATTCTTTCCTTGCACGCTAAGTAAAGCAGCTAGGCTCTATAAATACAAGATTGCTGTAGCAAACTCATATTGTATTTTCGAAAGAAAAGTTTGCTGTTAGGCTGAATAGAAGATCCAACATTTGCAGGTTTTTCCCCGCATTGGGGTTTCCTGGGTATATCTGTGTTATTGTCTTTTGTGTTTGGCTTCATGTTATTTTTGCTTCCGCTATTATTAGTTGTTAATTAACCCAGTTGTATTAATTGTTATAAATCAGATTTCTTTCTGTGAATTTATTGTGCAATTAATCTGTTGCTGGGTTATAGAAATTAACATGGTATCAGAGCTCTAAACTCTGAATACGAAGCCAAGATTTGTAACGCAGATTTCAAGAAAAAAAAAATCATCAGATTTTCGTCTCCGTTCTTTTGTAGCTATGGCAACCAGTGTTCGATACGAGGACAGGCTCGAGGGTGCGTCTAACTTCTTGCAGTGGAAGGTTCGGATTACATCTGTTCTCAAGGAGAATAGGCTATGGATCTATGCTAGCACAGAAGTGACTCCACCAACAAATGATCCTGTTGCCTTAGATTCGCATGAAGTCAAAGAGGCCAAGGCTCAGAGGATTATCCTGGATGGAGTAAGAGATCATTTAATTCCTCATTTATCGGGGAAAGACACCGCCAAGGAGATGTGGGATACACTCACAAAACTTTATCAGAGCGACTATCAGAGTCGTAAGATGATGCTCAAGGACAAATTGCATAATACCAAGATGTCCAAAGGCGAGAGTGTGACCTCTTACTTGTCCAAGCTGACACAGGTCAGGGATGAGCTTGCTGCTGTTGGAGAGACGATTAAAGAAGATGAGTTGGTGCGTATAGCCTTGAATGGCTTTTCAAAGCACTGGGAAGTGTTTGTCAAGTGTGTTGTCGGTAGAGATCGGCTACCTGATTGGGCAAGACTTTGGGATGATTTTGTTCAGGAGGAGATCCGTGAAGGTGCTCATCGAGGAGATCAGACAAAGAAGGTTCAAGATGAAGACAATCTTGCTCTTGCAAGCAAGGGTAAGAAGAAGTCTAATAAAGAGCAATCAGAAGGTTCTTCTTCCAAGAGTGGGAAGAAGAAAGATCTGAGCAAGATTAAATGTTTTTGCTGCCATCAGATGGGTCACTATGCCAGTCAATATCCGAATAAGAAAAATAAGGACAAGCAGAAGAAACAATTTGTTGCTACAGCAGAGGTGGATGAGTTTGCATCACGATTTGAAAATGAGTTTTCACTCATTGCTTGTCTCTCAAGTTCAATTGCCAACAGGGTATGGTATATTGACAGTGGGGCTTCTCGCCACATGACGGGAGTCAAAGAATGTTTCACCAAGTTGGAAGAGAAGAAGCTGGATTTCTATATTGAGCTCGGAGACAATGCCAAGTACCATGCAACTGGTATTGGCACCGTCAAGTTTCAGAGGGAGTCTGGCAAACCTTTGTTGGTGGAGGATGTGTTGTATGTCCCTGGCATGACAAAGAATTTAATCTCAGTTTCTGCCTTGGAAGACAAGGGTTACATCGTGACCTTTGAGAGGGGAAAAGTCTATATTCGTCCCAAAGATTCCAAGATTGCAAAAGTGATTGGTGTCAGGCATGGCAGCTTGTTTCAGTTACAGTTTGAGCCATCACATGCGTTGGTTAGTAGCTGTAAAGGGATAGGAGAATTGTGGCACAGGAGGATGGCTCACCGTCACCATGGAGTACTTAATATTCTTAAGGAAATAGTGACAGGGCTGCCTGAGATAAAGACAGAAAAGCATGAGATGTGCAAGGGTTGTGCTCTTGGGAAATATGCCAAGACTAGTTTTCCAAGTAGCGACACTAGATCCGAAGGGATTTTGGATCTCGTACACTCGGATGTGTGGACCTATGTCAACAAAATCCTTGAATGGATATGAGTATTATGTTACCTTCATTGATGATTTCTCCGGAAGACGTGGATATATTTCATGAAGAATAAAGATGAGGTCTTCAGTAGGTTCAAAGAGTTTAAGGCTCTCGTGGAGAACCAAACTGGGAAGAAGATCAAGATACTAAGGTCTGATAATGGAGGCGAGTATACCTCGAATGCCTTCAAATATTTTTGTGCTCAGGAAGGTATCAAGAAAGAGTTGACAGTTCCGTACAACCCTCAGCAGAATGGGGTTGCTGAATGGAAGAATAGAGCTATCGTTGGAGCAGCCAAGGCCATGCTTCATGATCAGGATCTGCCTTGGTTCTTATGGGCAGAAGCTTGCAACACAGCTGTGTATTTGCAGAATAGGAGCCCTCACAAAGTGTTGGGCAAATTGACTCCAGAAGAGGCATTCACTGGTAAGAAACCAGATTTGGGGCACATTCGCATCTTTGGATGCTTGTGTATTGTCACATTCCTGTTGAGAAGAGAACCAAGTTGGAACCTACTGCAGAGAAGGGTATCCTTGTTGGGTACAGTGAAACTTCTAAGGCTTATCGGGTTTATATTCCTGCTCTCAGGAAAACAGTGGTTCGCAGAGATGTGAAGTTTGAGGAAGAGAGGGCTCTTCAGAAGTCAAGTAACTTGATGAATGAGGAGGAACAAACATCCACAGTGGAGGTAGCACAAATTCCTCAAACTTCAGTCACACAAGCTGGAGAGCAGAACAAGCAGGATGATCAGATAGAGGAACAAATAATTCCTCAACCTCAGATTCCTATTAGTGAGAAGAGGAGAAACAGGGCAGCTGAGCAAACATTGAGAGAGGCTCAAGAATATGTAGGTGATCCTCAAGATTCAGTCAGACAAAGAAGGGCTCCCAGACGTTATTCAGATTATGTGGCACTTATGAGTGAATTAATTGAAGTAGAGCCTTCCAGCTTTCAGGAGGCATCCAAGCACCAAGTATGGAGAGATGCCATGGTGGAAGAGTATTCTTCCATCATGAAAAACAGTGTGTGGGAGGTAGTACCAAGACCAGAAGATAAGTCTGTGGTGGGCTCGAGATGGCTGTATAAGATTAAGCATGCTGCAGATGGTAGTGTGGAAAAATTCAAAGCCCGGTTTGTGGCTAAAGGGTTTTCTCAGAAGGAGGGAGTCGACTATGATGAGACTTTTGCTCCAGTAGCCAGGTACTCATCCATAAGAGCTATCATTTCTATAGCAGCACAGATGGGTTGGAAGATTCATCAGATGGATGTAAAGACAACCTTCCTCAATGGGGTGATTGAGGAAGAGATTTACATAGAGCAACCAGAAGGGTTTGAAGCACATGAGAGGGATTCTCATGTATGTAGGTTGAAAAGAGCACTGTATGGACTCAAGCAGGCTCCCAGGGCGTGGTATTCACGTATTGATAGTTACTTGCAGAGTGTGGGCTTCATCAAGAGTGAGGCAGATTCAAACCTGTACTATGTTCAGGTGAAGGGTGAACTTCTCATATTGTTGTTATATGTTGATGACCTATTTCTCAGGGTCAGAGAAGCTCATAGCACACTGTAAGCAAGATCTTGCTGGAGAGTTTGAGATGAAGGACTTGGGGTTGATGCACTACTTTCTGGGATTGGAGTTGTGGCAGAAAGAGGGAGAGATCTTCCTTGGACAAGGGAAGTACTTAATTGATATCTTGAAGCGATTCAGGATGGAAAATTGTAAGCCTATGTCAACGCCACTTGTGACCAATTGGAAGAAGATTGATGCTTCCAGATCAGAGGCAGTGGACCCTACTTTATACAGACAGTTGATAGGCTCTCTTATGTATCTGGTCAACACCAGGCTAGACATTTGTTTTGCAGTGAACTCACTCAGTCAGTTTATGGTGGAACCTAAACGTGTGCACTGATAGCTGCAAGCATGTTTTGAGATATCTCCGAAGCACAGTTGATTATGGGTTGAAGTATGTTCAGCGGGATGGAGTGAAGCTCAAAGGGGTTTCTGATCAGATTGGGTGTCAGACAGCTGATCGAAAGAGCACTTGAGTGCAGTTTCGTTTGGGATCGAGGGCAGTCTCTTGGTACAGCAGAAACAAGTCGGTTATTTGAGTTACGCAGAGGCCAGTATATGGCGAGTATGGCTACATGTGAGGCTATCTGGCTTCGAAACTTCTAGCTGGGCTCTTTTAATCAGGAGTGGATCCTACAGTCATTTACTGTGATAATCAGAGTTGCATCAAACTCTCTGAGAATCCAGTGTTTCATGACAAGTCTAAGCACATTGAGATCAAGTACCACTTCATCAGAGATTGTGTGGAGAAGGGGATAGTGAAGCTCAATTACATTCCTACGGATGAACAGATAGCAGATATCCTGACGAAGGCCTTGATGAAGAGCAAGTTTGAATTCTTCAGGGACAAGTTGGGTGTGGTGCAGAACACTTTCCTCGCTAAGAGGGAGTGTTGATTTTTGTAGCTAGAAAAGTGGGATATGGATTTGCTTTAAAGCAACTCAAGATAAGATTTGCTTTAAATCAATTCGAGTTGGATTTTTAGCAACAGCAGGATTTTTATTCTTTAAATAGAATGTTTCTGAGTTTGTGAGGATAAGATAAATCCAAGAGTGGGATTTTATTCTTTAATAGAATGTTTCCGAGTTTGTGAGGATAAGATAAATCCTAGAGTGATTTTATGTGTAAATAAAGCCAAAGAAAGCAAGGAAATATTATTTCCTTGCACGCTAAGTAAAGCAGCTAGGCTCTATAAATACAAGATTGCTGTAGCAAACTCATATTGTATTTTCGAAAGAAAAGTTTGCTGTTAGGCTGAATAGAAGATCCAACATTTGCAGGTTTTTCCCCGCATTGGGGTTTCCTGGGTATATCTGTGTTATTGTCTTTTGTGTTTGGCTTCATGTTATTTTTGCTTCCGCTATTATTAGTTGTTAATTAACCCAGTTGTATTAATTGTTTTAAATCAGATTTCTTTCTGTGAATTTATTGTGCAATTAATCTGTTGCTGGGTTATAGAAATTAACAATCTTAACATGGTAGTTAGGTCTAAGAAGGTGTTCTTAGAGATAGTGTAGGTAAAATTAAAATATTGGAAAATATATTACAAGTTGGAGAGTTTACAGTTCAAAGATTATCATTAGATTGAAGGCAAATCGACTGCATGAATATTTTTATATATAGCTGGTCTAAGCATCATTATAGAAGAAGCATGATTCACAAATGATCTATGCAATAAAACTCACAATGATATTTTCTTATTTAAAACTCTAAATCATTTACTGCACAAATCTTTAAACTAAATCCTACTCTACTGGCGAATGATTCGTTATTTTAAGATTATATGATTGAATCATTGGTTCTTAGGACCGGTGCCTATCTATTTGGGATAAAGTCACAATATATCAAAAGTAAAACAACTAAAACTATAAATAATTGTAATCTATGTATTTACATATATCAAATGGGTGATATCTATAACAAGGCATGCTTAAGAATCTGTTAGGTCTCAAATTCATTGTTCCACTATCTAGAACCATAAACCACTCACAAGGTCAGGGTTGTCAGCAAGTGAATGAGAATGGTTCATCAATAAAATAATGGAGGAATTTGAACTAACTCTACAAGAGTGGGTTATCTCTCTTGCACTTTAAGTTCATATTATGAGGGTGTTCGTAGGAGTACACCTTAATAGATATTAAATTCATACAAAATATATACAATCAACAAATAACTGCAACCAAACTCAATTGCATTCTTAACCCCAAATATTTTCATTAAATTAAAAAAAATAGTTGCATATAACCCCTATATACTTGATAAAATTATGCAATCATAACTTGAAAAAATTACTTGCTTGCAACTCACTAAAGATAGATCCTTGGTTACATTTCAAGGTTATGAATGCACAAAAGCTACTCCTACTCCTACACTACTAGTTTATATTTTGTTTGGTGAATGTGTGAGATTGATCATTGTTCTAGATCGGTGCCTATTCATGGGTAACAAAGTCACAAATCACAAGGTGATGAACAAATAGGAATCAAAGAACATGTAGCTTTGTACTTACATACAACAATGATAATGAATATCACATCAAAACATTCTTATTTATCCATAATAGAACAACATGTATTCATATATGAAAAGAGAAAGATCATTACAAGATTTGCAATGTTTTCAAAGTGTTGTTACACTTTTCTAAATCAACATTACATTCATGCCAACAATGTGGCAAAGGAAAATCCCTTTCTACTAATAAGAACCTTCTTGGCACTATTGTATTTGATTCCAATTTCTGAAAAAAGTTTGTTGAAATATCAACAAACTATTGTCAGAATACCGACGAACCTCTCAAATAGTTTTTGTCGCTATATTTTCATCACTTTCCTGACCAACTTTTAAACGTCAAAACAATGACCCAACTTCGTCAATCATCGTCACGAGAAATGGATTTGGTTTTCGTCAGAATATCAACGAAAAGTTTGTCTATCTACCGACAAAACATAAACAAAACAAAATTGGCATGCCTCTTCAAAGCATTGAAACAACAACAGAAGTTCGTCAGAATTGCGATGAACTGGACAAGTCTTTACGATGAAATGTTCGTCACAACTATAGCAAATTCATCGGACATTTTTGCTGGTTTGTTGGGTACTTTCGTTGAAATTTCAACGAGACCATGCATTTTTTTTATAAAAAATATTCGTTCAAATGTTGGCATTCTTTCCAAGATGCTCTTGGCTGCTTTCAATGGGTATTATTCTTACTATCTTTTCATCCATATTTCGTATGTTCCTGCAGATGGATGAAATTAAGTGTCATTCCATAAAATTCTATATCTTTACTGAAAATACTTGAAACATCAGGTAAAAGCTTCAATAATTCTATACAGTTCAATAAAAACTTCAAGGTTATTAATTCATGTCATTCTATACATTCTACAAATCTAAGTTGAATGCAACTAATTTGCAAATACTACGACCCATTTAATGAAACAAATCACATGTGCTGTATCTGTCATGGATGTCCATGCCCTGTTCCAAGGCTGCAATTTTACCACAAACTCGAAGAATGTTGTCAAAAGTTGTTGACATTGACTCCACTTGACAATTGGACTTGGTCCAGTATGACACAAATATCAAAGGTACTATGGGAAAAGTTGAATAGTGGCCTAGGGCTATATAGCAATCATCAAGAGATATATGTCTTCTTCTAGGCCATATTGTAGAAATTGCATTACCCTTGACTGGATTACTCACCGTTCCCAAAAACATCAGCATCATGCCTATGCTGTAGCAATATATAGGGGAGAGGACTCAATAGTTGAGCACCCTAACTTCATGCTTCTAATTATCATACGTGGAAATTTCAAATCACTCCCAATTTTTTACAATAGCTTACTTGACAAGTCCCCTGCTTATAACTAAGGTTTCAAGGCCACATCATCAAATATGATGCCACAACAACATGCTTTTCGTCAGGGTGTCCAAAAAGACCCAAAAAAAAGTGAGACCAATATTTGTGCATTCACATCATGTTTTATTGAGCATTGATGTGCAATCACATGATTGGTTGATTTTTAGATCAAAGTAATACATTTTGTTTAATAATGGGTAGTCATCATCAACACTAACAACTTTAAAGTCACAACTATTGGTCCAATATTGATAAAAATATTGGGCATTAAATAAACCACTACTATCACAACTATTGAAACATGCTCAGGTACTAGGTCCTCTCCCCTAGATTAAATTAAGGAAAATATTATTGTAAACACAATATGTATAGAAGAATATGAATGTACAGGAAAATGGATATTAGAAAAACATAAATGTAAATAAAAGTAGTGTGAGTAGAAAATGAATGTAAATTGGTCTTAAACAAATAAAATCATACCCAATTAACATTAAGTTATATTGACCTTGTACTCATTTCCATTGTCAATCTTGAAGGTTACTTTGATGGCTTCTGCAGAAACTCTCTGGCCACGAGGCAAGAGAAGGTGGGAAAACCAAGTGTATATTGATGACTTCCTGACAATAAAAAAGAAACAAGCAACTAGTCAACCCTATTAGAACAGAATAATCTTATGAATTGATTATTCTTGCATGATTTGATATTTTTGTATTCCACTCTTCATGGTATTGAATTAATAATGCAAAACACATTTGTGTGCGTAGGTTTGTATTACTCAAAATATCATTTCACTTCCTAAGGAAAAATACCAAAGTGATGTTTTAAATTTCAATCTTCACATAGGCTCCCTTATTGCTACACATGCATATACAAGCATTATTCAAGCTCTAAACTCATCAAACATTAAGGATTTAATTAGCTATAAGATGGAAAGTTGTTGTTTAGACATAATCTATCATCTTTTACATATTTTTAGTCACTCCTAGGGCTTCAGATAAATTTGTGTAAATGAGACAAAAATATGATTCTTTTATGACAAAGAAAATACTTAAAAGGAGGGGGGAGAGAGCAAAGGGTAGGGGGCAAGATAATCCTTGAATGCATAGCAAAGTATAACATTTTGATCATTATAACAATGAAACGAATCTTAAGTTTGAAGCATTAATATCATTTAGAACATTTATGATCAAGAAGAAGTAGTCTTAAGCCTTATTGTTCAAACCATTAAACTATTTAAATTTTAAACCATAAATACATACTATTTTAAAATATTAAAAACAATAAGAATTAAAACCATTCAAAATATTTATGATTAGTTTAACAAGAGCTGTAATGCAGCTACATACCCTACCAAATGCAAAAATTATGGTATGCAATAAGGGGAATTTTGAATCAAAATCTATTTTAAACACAATAGCATAGAGGAATGGTGCTTGGAATTGCATTGATCAATATCAGTTGAATAAATGACCGTTCTAGGAAAATTCATCATCGTAAAATTCACTGCTCAACAATTCATCATCATGACAAATTAATTTCGTGGAATATTCACCACCAATAATTCATCGCCATGGATAATTCATCACATATACAATTAGAAAATTTGATTTATTATAATAAAAATGAAAAAATTTCCAATATATTTTATTTTATTCTAGTAAACCAATTATACAACAATATTGGTCATCACTATTATTAATGTGGTGGAAATTATTCTTTTGCAAAAAAAATCTCAAGGTCTTGGAAATATATATTGAAAAATGTTAATGCGATGAATTATCCATAGTGATGAATTGTTGGTGGTGAATTTTCCATGAGATGAATTTGTCATGACAGTGAATTGTTGAGGGTGAATTTGCCTAAAGCCATAAATGACAACATTAGACAAGGTTTGAATCACCATGAACCATAACACATGAAATTCAATCCAGTGAATGTACTTGGAATTTGTGCAAGAGAAACACGAGTGTAGACATGTGTTTTGTATAATTTTCAAAGGGAATTGCTGCAGTTGAGCATCAATTGAACCTCATGCCTAGGTGCATCAATGTGAAAGATGTAAAAAATGTGGAAGAGAAAAAGAAAAGTCCTTGAAAACACATGTCTATCCATCTATGACTATCCACCTGTTGAGTTGCAAATTGCTTCTTGTAATAAGAGTTTCTAATAGCACATTATAATTGATGTGTATCTAGACCCATTACCAATCAATAAACAATAATCAAATTCATGAGATAACAATAAAAAATTATAGCCTCTCTTATGGAAATACTTACCCACGACACATAAAATAAGTAGTTGAAGTATATTCATACAAGGTGGATGCAAAAAGACCTACATGAGCACACATATGCAAGAGATTTATTCCTCAATAATGTGTGCCAAAAGAAAAGTTCTAGAGTTTTGGCATATACTAGTAGTACTGTAATTTTGGCTTCATAATGCAATGAGATAACCAATTTGATCATTATTTATAAAATGACACACAATTAATTGAAAAAACACTGAAGAATACTCACTATTCAAGGTAACATTTAGATAAGTAATGAGTGTTGATTTCTACTGATCCCCACACACAAAAACAAAGATTGGCCCATGACTTGTCTTCATAATGTGCTCTTGAACACAAGAAGAAATACCCAACCACCAAAAACATTAGTCTATGACAATATAAGCAGAGAGTAATAATTTTTATGTAATAGAAAGTACCTAACCTTAATAAGATTTATCAATTTCCTAGTTTTAGATACTATAGGAGGGAGAGGGAATCATGTTTGGCATGTGGAGTAATCTAGACTCTTGAAAATGCATGCACATGGGATGCATTGAACATGGGAATTTAAGCAGATGTCACAATTTGCATTTTCAAATATAAATAAATAAAAAATATCTCAAAATAACATTGAAACTAAATGAAGCTGAAATTTAAACAGTGAGTTGAATAACAATTCATTGATTCCCTAAGCATTTGATAGACTGATAATCACAAAAATAATGTAAAGCCTGATTTAGGCCTCAATGTTTGAGCATGGAATATGCCAACAACACCATCAAAGAAACTGGAAAATACTAATTGACTATGACAGGAGTAGGTAGCATTAGATATTGCAGGAGGAAGTGAGACAAGGGTAGATTTTGGTAAGGAAGACAGTAAGTTGAATGAATGTAAGTAGAGAAATTTTTGCATACTTGCAGATGGTACAAAATTTCATGGTTAAGTGGAAGCCTCCCATCAACAACAAGATCTAAATATCCATGTATCTATCTCAATCAAGCCTTTAAACCCTTCAGAGTTTTCAAATTTTCCACTATCCTGTTATGCACAAAAGTCAAATTTTAGAGTTATGTCACCACTAAAAACAAAAGAAAAAGAGCTTTGAAACCAAATCTACATACAACACAATGTGGTATTCATACAAAGCCATACAAACAAACTAAACTCAAAACATTGGAATGGAAACAACTTCAAATTATGATGTAGAGCATGGATTCACTTCACTCAATTGGAGGCACATTTCACAATAATGGGTTCTTCATCTAAAACATCTGTACGAGGTTCAAATAGTAAAGAGATTGATGAAAGATAGAGGAATTAAAAAGATACTTGGATGTAGTTGGATTGAAGGCTGTAAACTGATACATATTTTTTGTGTAGGAGTCATATCACATCCACAAACATGATAGAGCTATGCAAAGCAGGAGAAATTGGCTTGGAAAATGAAGGCATTAGGGTATAAAGAATCATTTTTCTGCCACCATAGTGAAAAGTTAGCACTTTCTTTCATCTTTGCATATTGGTTTGATGCTTCAAACGATGCATTTATTATATTGAAAAGTGTATTACCTTATTGAGCTTCTCTCAAGAATAGTTTAATATACTCTACTTAACAGGGCCAACCATGTGACAGTGGAAGCTCATTTGGCCCCTCCCCCTCCCCTCACATCACTCTCAATTCCCCATACCCAATCATATAAAATTAATCATTCATTCATCCATTAATAACATATAACATTCATTCATTAACATATTCACATTCATTCATTAACATACAACATTAATTCTTTCAGTTTTTACATATTATCAAAAATATGGTTGTCATAATATGATTACAATCACTTTTTTTTTTGTTTCTTTTTTGAAGGTAAAAAAAGCTGAAGTGGAGTATCGTTTTCTAAATCATCTATCCCACCTTCAATTGTTCTGCCCTCTGCTCGTGATCTTAATGTACGCTTAGTCATGTACTTATGACATGGATGGCACTACAAGGGGGGGTCTGGTGCAATAACAAAAAAATGTTAAATTGATATGTTTTATTATTATTGTTACAAGTATTTCATTAATTAAAAGAACATTAGAGTGGTTCTCTTTATCTGATGGGGCCACATCATGTTCTTGATCTTGTCTTATAGCCTCATGCTCAACATGCTGAACACCCTCTAAATCCTAATCTGGAGTTGAAACATGAAAGGTTACATTAATTAATACACCAATTACAATTAAATATGTTTAAAAGAACATTAGAGTGGTCCTCTTTACCTGATGGGGCCACATCATGTTCCTGATCTTCTCTAACCTAATCATGCTTAACATGTTGATCACACTTTACATGCTCTAAAGTTGAAACAGGGAAGGTTACATTAATTAATACACCAATTGCAATTAAAGATGTTTAATTGTATTAATCCATACTGCGTTTTGTATAGCATATGAATACATCCAGTATCGGGATACACACCATGACCTTCATCTGCAAGTTGTGCTCCACCCTCACCAAGCTACATTCCAATGTCATGTGTAGTATTATCATTGCTTGTCTGTTTAAAACAAATAGGCACATAATTACTTTATGGTGGAAATTAATATTGAATAGATTGCACAAGTATTCAAATTTAAATAAACTTTATTGAGTTTATTTACTTGCGTGTCAGATGTAGTGGAATATTGTGTTTGCCTAGTCAAGACTTTCAGGCGTTTAGTCACGACTTCATAGCCTTGCTGGAAGGCAATCTTTAGGTCCTCTTCTGTGGGCACTATGTTGAATTCAAAGCCCTGCATTTTTGCATAAGATCATGAATTTTGCTTCTATGGTGTGATAAAACCAAAATTGTTTGCAATTTATTATTTGGATGCAATATTTCATTTATTGATACTTACAATTCATGCGACTAATTTCATATAACCACCAGAGCCAAGTTTGTGCTGCCCATGTTTTTCTAGTCTTGCCTTTGTTGCCTTCAATGTGTCGGGCAACCTATGAACAGTTTGAAATATGTTAGATTATGTAAAAAGAAAGAGTAATCAGTATGTAATTACATTGTTGATAGTATCACATACTTTCCTTGGCCCAACTGTGTCTTTCCTTTCTTCTTTTCAACCTTCTCCTTTCCATCCGACGCTAGGTCCTTCCACTCCCTCTTCAGAATCATGGGGGGATGCTCGTATTTTTTGTTCTTCTCTAAATGTGACCCATACTAGTCCCTCACATACTTTAGATAGGTACCAACTTTCTTAAGGACCTTGGTTTGGTTGAATGTTTTATCACCCAACAACACAACTAAACGGTTAATGAGCTCATCTTTTAAATCTTGATTTTGGGAATTCCATCATGTATGTATGGTGGGCCTGAAGAGCTCCAATGTAATATCACTTAGATGTTTATAAAAAACATCATTTCCTACAAAATGATCATGGGATTGTTAGTCTAAAAGAGTGATCAATAAGTAAATTTCAATTGGATTATATATAATAATAATTAAAATATTTTAAAGTACCTGGGACCTTCTATATCTTTATGGGAACAAAATCCTTGGTCACCACAAATGTGACTAGTAATGTTCCCGTACTAGTAATACGAGAAGATCCAGGAAATGCTACTAAAACATCACCAATACTAGTGGCCTGTGCATCTCTAGGTACATGTCCTGATGCATGTTTTGGCATGTGTTTGCTGCCAGAGGGTGCACTATCGGATGCCTGCATGGTATGTGTTGCCGACATTTCAGTCAACAATATAGGCACAAATGATGGGGTCAAATGATGTGATGTATGTGCAGGAAGATCAGGATGGACACTTGTACCAACCCCTACTCCTCGGGCAACACCTTCAGTACCCTGATCATGACCAACAACTCATGAGGACGCAAAAAATCCTGTAAAAACAACACATATTTTAGTTCATGACATAAAAGAGTACAAAATATAAAACCATGAATGAACTTATGTTATAATTAAAGACCTCATGACAACTTGCAAGTTTTGTGCTCTCTCAGTCAATATTTTAACCCTCTCTCTTATCTCATCTATTTGAAGCACTATGAATAACAACTAAAGGATTTCTTCATTGCATTTTTTTTTGGGTCTTCCTTATCATATCGAGAGGGTTTGCTGAATATGCGATGCCATCATCACATAATAGTGACTGCACCTCCCTATGGATGCTCTCCTCTACTACTGGTGCCTTTCCCTAATCAACCGACTGCAACAAGAATATTAAAAACATTATCGAAATTAACCTAATAAACTTATGAAAAAAACATAATAATAAAACATTTTGCTCATATCTAATTTGTACAATTACAATGAGGTAAACCTGTCAGGTAGAAGCGCTTGAAGATGCATCGTGGTCTGTGCTCTGGGCTGAAGACTTCCCTGTACGATCAATGTCCCGCTATGACAAAAAATAAATATAAAAAAAACATTACCGAAATGAAACCAATAGACTTACAAAAAATACATAATAATAAAATGGTATATTGTAGTCATTAATTGGAGGTTGGGTAAAATGGTATATAGTATGTACCACCCCCATAGTAATTGTGTTTGTATCTAAGCGATTCAAATTGCAATCGATTAGCAACTCTTACCCTACAATTATTGATTTTATCGCACATATGAATGCATGTTTTCCCTCATGCGCCTCGAATATGCAATTGGGTTGCTTATTTGTTGACCTAGGTCATGTATTGTTTATAAACTCTACAATATTCCTTGATGCTTTTGGCCTTCCATCAATGTACATAGCCACTCCTTTATTTTGATCCTTATCTTTTAGCTGTATATAATTTGCTGACAGTGCATACCTACGCATACTTCGTGTATATTGAACTAGTTGCATCCAATCTTTGTAATTGTAATAGGGTCCAACATACTCCATCAATTCAGTAAATTTTTTGTAACAGACCTTTATGCCGTCCATGCAAAATAGGCCCAAACCATGTAATGACGATGGTGCTATGTGATATATCCTCTCATTGACATAAAAATTAGTGTTTATTGGAGGAAGTTCCTTGGGTACCCATTGTTTCCATAGATGTTTGTACCTCAAGGGAACCTCGATGTCGCCTATGCTCTCATCATCATAAGAACATGACCCCCCTTCAGCAAGAAAAAACTCCATGCGTTTGCAAAATCTTCTTCTGATCATTTAACCTCTAGTTGATCTCCCTCTTTTAGACCTAATACATGTCTTGCTTTCCTCTTCTCTTCCTGAATTTCCCTCGCTTGAGGAAGAAAGATATGAAAAATACCTATTTGGTGGTACCTGCACTCATAAGGATGTTGGATGAAGTTCTTTTATGGTGATGTGATCCCAAGGTGACATTATGATTAATCTATCATTTCATCGCTAGAATTAACAGGTTATAAGGTAATCAAGTCTTAATAGATTGCAAGCTATTGTTACTACCGTCCAAATGTTTCCATCACAAATCAAATATACTTAACGTTTTAACTCCCAAACTTTGTAACTACTGTTAAATGTGACTCTGGTCCACTAGTTACAGAACCAAGGCCTCAGATGCATTCTCTAATTGTAATCAAAGGACTTTTGCTCTTCATTCAAGTAAATAAACTTGAAGGGAAACACCACCAAGTGGTTTATTGGACACATACATGACTAAAAATAGCGGCAAATTTACATTTAATTTCCATATGTCTAAGTGGTTAAGGGGGAGGGAGTGTGTACGAGGCCTGGTTGAGTCATCATAAGTTTATGCTTTGGCAATAAAAATGATTTAAGTCATCTTAAATCTTCCTATGTCTAATTGCTAGGAGACTTTTGGTATGTTTTAAGGTAGGATGAGTGGTTGCATCGATGTTATAGTTCTCTATGAAAATGTTTCAACATCTTCTAATAGTGAAAGTTAGTGCTCATAGTCATTTGAAACAACAAAATTTTGATTATGTATGATGGTAGGATTTGATAACTTAAAATAATTGGCTACCCAACAAACTTAAAGTTAAAATAAACTTTTTTCAGTTTAAGGGGTTAACACTTTCTTTCATCTTTGCATATTGGTTTGATGCTTCAAACGATGCATTTCTTATCCCACTTCTATCATATTGTATTCCCATCCCATTGAAATTTTTGCAATTGTTGGAGGAGTTGATACCAAAATTTCATATCAAATACCACGTTCTTGAAGCAATTTTCTGTGTTTTTACTATTTTTCTGAAGTTCTTTTATGTTGTATGGATCCGTACAAGCTTGAAATGCTCTGAGATCATTGGTGTAGATAAATATATGTGTTCCATTTCATTTGAATTTGTTTTGAAGTGCTAAATCACTGTTTTGTGGGAGAAAACAATCAATTACAGGGGCTGCCCTGTTTTGCCTATGTAAGGGTTTGAGGGCTAAATAGAAATGGCATCCACCAATCCACCCACTATCTTGGAACTATAACTCGGTGGATTGGTGTGCAACATGGTATGATAGAGGTTAATTGCATTTAGGGGTCTGTTAAAGCAAGAAACTTGGCATTGAATTGATGCCCTAGGGTTGACAGGGGCAATTTTCTTGTGAATTTGTGGTTGTTAAGTCAGGGTTTGTCAATTTGATGGATATCTTGGTAGAGTCATGGTGACACTATTTGATGGTCGAATCTCTACTTCGAAACAAAAATATCTCTAACAACTCTAAGAGCTATAATGGGATGGCATTAAAGGAACCTTCATATGAAGGATCTTCTAATGAAGGACCTTTGAATTAAGGTCTTCATTTGAAGGCCCTTCATGCAAAGGTTCCTTTTATAAAGCATTTTGGACATGAAATATTTAAAATAAAAAATAACTTCATTTGAAAGTCTTGACATGGCATCATTTTTGAATGAAGGTTCGTCATTCAAAGGTCATGATGATATCACCTTCAAATGAAGGTTCTTCATTCAACTGGTATTTTGTAATTTTGAAATTTTGGGATTTTTTTTTGCCTCATCTCACAAGTGGGACACACTATTGTGCAATCACTCATTAACAAAGAGATGAATGTGTGATAATAATTTAGGGTTAAAAATAAATCCATTTGAGCCTTTTATAATTGAAAGGACATTTGATGCAATCATATGCCTTGTCAAAGTTTTAACTTAATAGTAAGGGCATCATGAGTAGTTTGTTGGGCCCATTCAACAATCTCTGATGCAAGGATTGAATTGTCTAGAATGTATCTACTATCAAGAAATCCAATTTGTTTACCTGTAGGACTATATCTCAAGCAATAGGTTTAATTGTGATGGCAATGATATTGACAAAGATTTTGTAATCTAGGTGTTGAGAAGCATAATTGGCCACCATCCTAGGAAAGATTATTCATTCTCACTTTTAGGTGTTAAAATTTAACAATACCTTGATTGATGAAAGAGCCCAAAGAGCCTTTCTCCATGGTATCCACGTACACATAGCGACGGTCTTCTCTTATATGGTTGGACATAATTTAAAGAACTTAGCTAGGAATTATTCATTTAACCTAAGGTTTTCTCATAATGCCATCATTGGAAAAGTATGATCAAATTCTTCTATTATGAATAATTGGTCTATGTGCCTCTAGTAATCACTATAAATGCTTGTAAGGATAAAATGACTAATTACATAAGGTAGGAGAGAATCAACTTTGAGTTCTTCAAAGATTATATTCCTCTATTCATAATTTTTAAGGGTTGTGTGTGGAGGAGGTTATCACTACCAAGAAGGGAGGAGACCTTTCCTTGCATATGTTTGTGGTGGAGGTATTAAAGAAGAATTGTATGCCTCTATTTCCATTCATTAGATCTAGCTTAGCCTAGCATATACTTGGGCTCATTTGCCCCTATAAACTTCCATTTTTTTGAGTTTATGTTATGTAAGCGTAATTCCATGCTATGTTGAAATATAAGAGGTGGAGGAGGCCAAAAGGAAATTGTTAGAATTGGCTATGGATGCCAAGATCTTGAGACCAAATGGAAAGCACAAAAAAGAGAGAGAATATGATATGACAAGAATAAAGTGTATTCAATGTCAATGAGATGAGATGATTTGAGATTATTGATTTTACAATGAGAGACCCCTTGGTTATATAGCCAAGGTGAGATGCAAGATTTCATAGGATTATGACAAGTGTCTTAATCATATGACATGAGACAACTAATCACACTTACCTAGGTTCACATGTAGTAGTTTTCAAAGGATAAGATAACAACTAATGACAACTAACATCTTCTAGAAATATTACTTCCTAGGACCTAAGTAAACTTAACATGTGTAAATAAGTCCCCTAGTAATGAATGAACTAGGTACAAGACTTTATTTACACCAACATAAATAACCCCTTTTTAGTTGTACCTTCAAATTTTTTCTTATTGTTTTATGTTTTTAGCAACTTTGTGGACATAATATTTGAGGTGGGTCATACAACAAAGAATGACATGTACCCACCAACAAATTGAACCTCGAAAGTTAGTGGGACTTAATTATGAGTTCTAGATGAGAATGATGACAATGTCACTCTTTTTGGAGGAGGTGGGAGGCATTGAGCTTAATGTGGAGGATGTTGGGCGTAACTAGATGGTCAACTAGCTAGATTGACATGAGCACATGAAGGATCAATAAGAAAAGGAAACTATAAGTTCAAGTTGTGCAAGATGACTGAAAGGAGAGGGACAAACATAAAGATTGGAGGAAAAATAAAGATAAAGTGGTCAAATTCACTAAGCTTGTAGAGAGGGCTAAGTCTACAATTGCTTCAGACTCATGCGATGAAGGCTATGTGTGATGAAATCCTAGACCTCAACCAAGATGTGGGTAGATTATGGGAGTTTTTCCAAGACCCGAGGTTGGTCGATAAAAATGTGAAAGATTAAGCTTTTTTTTTTAATTATCTTATCTTATACCATTTTACGAGAATGAGGGTGCCAATGTAAGAGAAGATCTTTGGAAACTAGGCATGAAAATTGTAGGTTAAAGAGAATGGGGGTACCAAACTTACAATACTCATTGTCCCTTGGTTGCCAATTTTCCCTGAGTGCCCTCAACCTAGTCCTCGGTGCTGGTATTGACCTTGTTTTCACTCCTCCAAACTCTTCATCGACGCTGGTATTGACCTTGTTTTGCACTCCTCCAAAATCTTCATCGACACTGGTATTGACCTTGTTTTAACTCCAAACTCTTCCTTGGCACTGGTATTGACCTTTTTTTCACTCCTCCAAACTCTTCCTCGGTGCTGGTATTGACCTTTCACTTCTCCAATTTGATGAGCTACAACCTAGTTTCGTTAGGTTTTAGAGTATGTTAATTAAATTGAAAATTATGGTGCTATTTAGCTAGGCTTTAATATTCTACAATATAGTTAAGTATATATTAGCTATATTTTACATAATAAATAATATAATTATTCGACTTATTATAATTATATATTATATTCTTTAACAAAATTATTAAATACATATAAAATTATTATAATTAATAATTAATAATAAGTATATTTTTGTATAATACAAAATATAATTAATATAATATATATTTAATATAATAGTAATATTAGATTAAATTATATATAATATAATTATATTTATTATTATATAATAGTATATTTAGGCTTTTAACTGATATTTTAGAGGATTTTACCATTACACTACAACTGGTTTACCATTAAATGATAGTTGAAACTTGTTTTCCAACAACACAATAGTGGTTTCCAGGCATAAGATTTGTTTCAAGCTCAAATCTCGCAATATATGTAGCCTATTAGCTAATACAAAGAGAGATAGAAACTAAAAAGATAGAGAACGAGAGAAAGAGATGAACTTATATAGATAGGGAGAGAGAGAGAGAGCATGAGAGAGATAAATATAAGAGATACAAAGGAAAAGAGAGAGAGGGAAAAGATAAACTAAATTTTGATTGGTTGTTTCATGTCAACAATCCAGGGATGGCATGTGTCCTTAGGGAGTTATGCTCAAGGTAGCATGCCATTTGATTCAAGATATGATAATTCTCCTTTAATACCTCTTCAATGTACCCATTGCACACTTAAGGAGACAAAGATAAATATAGGGAAGAAAATATAGAGAGAGAGGGAGATAATGAGAAACATACAAATAGAAAGGGAGACAAAGAGATAGAGAGAGGTAGAGAGATAAAGAGATAAGGATGAATAGATAGAGATATAGGGAGAGCGATTGATATATCTCTCCTTGTCGCTCTCTATCTCTCTATATCTCCCACTATCTATGTCACTCCCTCTTCCACCCTCTATCTATTGATCTATCTCTCCCTCTCCCCCCTTTCTCTCTTATTCACTCCATCTCTCCCTCCATCTCTCCTACTCTATATCTCTATATCTATTTCTCTTTTTATCTCCCTCTCACTCCTCTCTCTATCTCTTTCTATCCATATCTTTCTCTACCTCTATCACAATCTCTCTATCTCTTTCACCATCCCCCTCTATCTCTCTATATCACCCCATTTCTATGTCTCTCCCTCTCCCTCTATATATATTGAGCCATCT
>VDFB02368401.1:0-13187 GCA_007258455.2 Sequoia sempervirens
TGCCCTCCCCAAGATTGTTTATCCCCAAGCAATCCTCACCTGAACAACCAGGCTTGCCCTGGATGCTAGGATCCCAAACTAGTATGTATAATGTTCTACCCAAGCTCCACTGCAACCACTGGAGAAAGGAAGTGCTAAACTCAGCAACCCCATCAAACACTATTTGACGAAGAAACAAGTTATCAAGAATAGTAGATCCCAAAGCCCGCAACCCAACTAGAAGCCTACCATACTCATCACTCGATGACCTTTGCTACGCAACTTTGATATATTCTTCACCAAGTTGAAGTTGGTGAAGCGACACAATACAATAAACTCTAGGTACTACACCCCTCCATGAAAGTATTCTACCTGGATCCCATGGACAAATTTGGAATTTTTCCTTCCTAACTCCTGATGGTTCCCGCTGCACCATTCTAACTACACCAAGAATGCCAAACTGCTCAAAATATGCCCTTATAACATGTATCCCAATAGCATAATTACCTTGTAGAAGCAGCTTCGAACACTTGTAAGTTTTGTCCCCCTCATCCACAAAAGGAAACACCTCATACCAACCGTCCAACTCACACTTGCATGTCTTTTGCATCGTACTCAAATCAAATGTGAGTGGCCTGAAAGAAAAATGGTGACCACACCTCACCACGCAATCAAGGTGAAACTCACCTACTTGCGTCAATGGAATGCCAGTATAGTCACGTGGATTCCATACTTCACGGCCACCACCAAAAGATGACTCACAACTCAAATCATGATGGGCAGACCTTGCAACAACATTCTCCACACCACCAATGTAGAAACTTGGGCCTATATCACCTATAAAGTGTTTTCCTTCAGGGACACCTGCTGCAACATATTGTTCTTTGTTATGCTCATCTTGTGCACTCACCCCAATTGTGTCATCTACTCCTGTAAACAAAGTGGATGTTTCCACATCTCCAATATGTACATTCCCACAATCTGTGGATGTATGCTCATCACCAATGGCTGCCATAGGTAGCTAAATTTCAGGTGTGGGTGGTGAAGACCACACCAAACTCAACACCATAGTGAGCTTTTCAATCTGAGTCTCTGACTCTTGAAGGTCCATTTGAGTGCTCTTCAAAGAGTCCATGGTGACCTCAAGCTCATGAGTGAGCTCATCAACCTCTTCTTCTTTCCCCCTTAGTGCATCATAATAAATCCCATTAAGCATGAGAAGATGATCTCTATCTGATAGTAACCGTAGCTAATTAGTTTTCATTACCCTCAATGCTTCTCTGAGTGCCTAAAATTATGCTAGGGAAAGTTCACCATCAAAGTGTTCTTGTGTTCATAGAGTCCAACAACAGTTTTCCATCAACTGTTGAGTGACATCAAAATGTTCTATGGCTATAGCAACCATACCTTCATTCACCTTCAATTGTCCTACCAAATGATGGGACCCATGAGATCTATCATTCCTATACAAATTTCCTAATTTGTAATCAACACTATGATAGGATGTTGAATCACCATCATTAACTGATTGGAAAGTGTCATCATGTGTGCCATCATTATTACACACATCCTCGTCATATGCACTGGTGTTATAAGCCTCATAGGTTGACTCAAATGGAATATTAGAGGTTGTTGATTTGACAACTTCATTGCACACTTCCTCTTCCAAAATAGATGCATGTACATTTGAAGAACTATCCTAGAACTCTACCAAACTGCCATCATGAAGTATGGCATCCTTGTCACTTTAAACTATTGTTGTGCACTCCTCATTTGTTTTCCCAACTAATAGATGAGGTTCCAAAAAATTTCGATGCACCTGTACAACTCCTTCCTCGTGATCACCTATAGGTTGCAAATCACTTTGAGGCAATTCATTTTCCTTATCCAAATGTTTTGGCTTTGCAACCACCTTTAAATATGCTTTAATATCAGGTTCCTTCATTAGCACGTACAAATCTTGCATCAACTCTAACATGGATTTATTTGTAGCCATCTTCTACCCTTAAGCTAACCAATGAGTGTTCCACTTTGTTTGATTCCATACCCAGACTGATCAATATTTTTCGATTTGCTCAGTTTGATAGATATTCTATTTTATCGAACTCAGAGCATAACAATATATTTGTATTGATTAATATTCCATAAGGAAAGCATTAATATATCTAATAATCAATCATGTGTCATTCTTATTTTCCCATGTGACTACAATATAATATTTATTCTCAAAAAATTGTCAACAAACTCGTGCATTCTCAGATTGACAAAACATTGATGAGTGGATTACACATATCAGTTTGTTGTTAGGTTACAACAACTCATACTATGTATTTGTTTAACATGGCTACAAAAATAATTCTTCCCAGAAATGAACAACAACTTGTAATATTGCACAAGGCCAACAATATGATTGATTTTATAATATTTTCGTGCTAAATTTTTTATAACAGACTTGAATGTATTCAGAAAGAAGTTAATAGAGAATAGAAAATAACACCCAATACTTCTTAACAGCCCCAATGATATATACTAAGCAATATTTATAACAAGAACCACACGTACAATGCTTAGAAATAAAGAACAAACATATGCATGCTCAAAAAGACAATAACTGGGATCTAATTACAAGTTTTCACACTTAGATTCTGTTGCAACATACAGACATATGATGTTTCTAATTTCTAGGCAATTAGTTACATTGATTAAGCACATAGAGTTAATTTACCCAAACCTAGAAATGAAGAGAGCACTGAAAGTGGCCATGTCTAGGTCTAAAGTGAAACGCATAAGCTCACAGGCTGGTCACGACTTCTCATTAAGCACAAACTCTTTCCTAAATTGTCTCATCCTAAATTTTTCTTCTTGTGGTCTTGTATTATCTACCAACCAATGTGATTTTCCTTTGAAAATGGATTTTTTCTTTATATGACTCTTTGTCTAAATTGGGTAAAAGCACAAACCTGTGTCACACTTTATAAAGGAATCGGCCAACAGCAAAAAAAATTCTAAACTTCAACCACATAAAAGTGGTCTTTATGTTTTGAATTTCAAAATGGTGTAAACTAATGAAATGTAGAACTTTTGGTGTAGTTTATTCTTGTAATTTTTAAAATTTAAAAAAAAATCTTTTTATTATGTTTTGATCAATTTAAGGACAAATTTTGGAATGCTGAAAATTTCATAAAAGAGTGACTTCACGGGCCGTAAAGAAACAAAATGAAAAAAACTTCATTTCTCCTTACTTTTTTTTTTTCCAAATAGGTAATTTCAATATCTTCTGCATGGAAAAAAAAAATCACATTTTGATGTATATTTTTCTCATAATAACGTTTTAAAGTCAAACATGTCAGAATTTGACAGTTTTCACGGACCGTAAACTAATTTCAATTTTTTTAATCATTTTCAAAAAACAAAACATACCCTTTTGAAGTAGACTCTCTCCTCTTGTGCCCCATATAAGATTTAAAACATTTTAATAAGTTTTACTATCTTTTTTTTAATATCTAATCAACCTCTTTTTTATTTTTAAAACCTACTTGCATTATTTTAAAAATAAAACATATTAAAACTAATTAAAATATTATAAAAATTATATATTTGGATTCTACACTTCGAGCTCTACAAAAGGGTATTTTTATTTCTTGCAAAAAGATCAATCTGACCAGAGAAATACTCTGTCAAAGATGAATGTTTCAGAAAATTCTGAGAAATGATGAGTTGGCTGTCATGTAGGATGCCAACTAGGCATTTTCAGCCAACAATGTTTCGACCGAGAAGGTTTCGGCCGAAACCCTCTTGACCGGTAATGGATTGGTTGAAAATAAATCGGCCGATAACAACTTAGCCAAAAATAACTGAAATAAAAAAATATATATTTTCTTTCTGATTTCTCAAATTAAAGAAATTCAAAAATAACAAATCTTTTGAAATATTCGACTATTTTTTATTAAAGAAGGTTTATTTCAACATTTTAGAAGGTTGATAATTTCAAAAATTTACAAGACTTATTTTTGCAAAAAAAAAGGCATTTGGACAAGAGGAGAGATATTTTTAAGGTATGTATTGATCTTCAACTTATTTAATTGATTATGTTTTTATGAAAAATGCATTTGAAGTTTGTTTTCACTATTTTTTTTATTAAAATATTAACATCAAAGAAATATTTGTAGAAATATATTTATAAAGAATTATATAGAAAGAAGATTATTTTATTTTATTTACATTATTTATTGAACAATTATTTTATTTATTTAAAAATTGTTTGAATATAAATGCATTTGTTGTTTTCACTATTTAAATTCTTAGATTTCATTATTATTGATCACCAATTCTATGTTCTTCCATTCTTGTTCTTACATGTCCTCCTTAAATACCTATGTTTTATTAAATTTACCTTTGCTTTTACTTTTATTTCCAATATATATACATAAAATTAGCATACTTATGAAATTAGTAAATTTATATAAAAAACATCAAAGATATCATTATCAAGAAGTTTATTTTTTATTTATTTATTTGAGAACTATATATAATTTTAAGTGTCTCTTATGTAAAATTATATATTTATAAAGAATTATTTCAAGAGAATTATATATAATTTTATTTGAGAATTATATAGAATTTTATACACATGTATGTATTATTCAATTAAAAATATTTTATGTTTTGCGTGTTTATGTTTATTAAAGACTTTTGTTTAAATATTTTATGTTTATGTTTTGCATCTAGTTACAAGCTTTTTAAAATATTTATGCTATATTACATGTACATGTTTCATGAAAAGCTTATGTGTGTACAAATTTGTATGTAGGCAATCATTCAAATTTGAGTGTAATTTGTGATGGCAAATCCAAGGGCTAGATCGAGGAAGTATGATCAAACACGAGTAAGACAAAGAAAGAGAAAAGCGGATGAAGGAACATCTACTGAACAACAACCCATGGAAAATATTGATGATCAAGGTGACGTACAGGTACAAGAACAAATTGAACCTAGTACTAATATAAATTTTTTGGACTATGGTATGGAAAATTTTATGGAGATGGATGAAGATTCTCTTTTCAATAATATTTCATCTCAAGATATGTTATCTGAAAGCACATTAAAATTACACTCTAAAAAAATATGGGATGAATTTTTTGAAGAGAAATCTCTAATTGGAAGAGCACAGTTAATTGCAAAGTTATTTAGACGAAAAGAAATGACCCCTGTTTTGGAGTTGTTAGGGGTTGATAATAGGAAAAGGTCATCAGATTTAAAACAAACAATTGTTGAAAACCTGCAAGAAGCATTAGAATGTATTGAAAAGAAGAGTCGATCTAGTGATTTAAGTGTTGCACGTAGAGCGTTGATGACTGTAATTTCTAGTAAGAAATTATCACATAGAAGACAAGTTCAAGCAATTTCTGAATTACTAAATGTTTCTAGGAGAATTGTTCAAAGATATATTGAAAAGAGAGATGAAATAGATGGAAAATTGAGAAAAATTGGGTAAATATTTGTAGGGTTCCTCGAAAAGATAGAATTTTAGAAGATGTAAAGAAACAAGTAGTTGAATATTGGACCACCCACTCTCGTGTTTCTTCCAATAGAAGGGATACTATACAAATAATAGGTGATGATGGTACAAAAATTTCTCATCCAAAACATTTTATAGATACAACACAAAGTGAACTTTTTGAAGCATTTAAACAAGAATTTTCAAATGTGAAGATTTGTCAAAGGATGTTTGAAACACTACGACCATCATTTGTACGTATAAATAAAGTACGTGAAACTTGTTGTTGTCGAAATCATGTTGAATTTGATCTACACCTACAATCATATAGAAAAGTTATGGCAGCAATTGATCAAAATTTAGCCATCCCTAGAAGCACAACACAATTTGTGAAGTCTCTTCTATGTGAAAAATCAGAAAATTCAGATGAATTCAATGTTCAGTGTATAAAAAATGTATGTAATGATTGTGGAGATTTGAAGAATCTTTTACATGTTGACAATAATGAAATGCAAGTTACTTGGAAGAGATTTGGATATGAGACATACTTAACGAAGTCAGGAGTTGAGGCCAAAAAAATTGTTCTCAAAGAGAGTGGATTGCCTTACAATGAATTCATGAGTAAATTTCGCAATATCATATATCCACATATCCAGCATTGTCATGGTGCAAGATGGCAAGCTAAGCAATTTCGTTATTCAAAGAATTGTTTTCCACCAGGTTGTATTCTCTCTATTGTAGATTTCTCTGAGAACTATACATTTAGTCCTCAAACTGAGATCCAAAGTCAATATTATCATTCAGAGCAAGTTGCAATCTTCGTGCAAGTTTGCTACAGGCATGCAAAGTTAGCGGTCGATGGAATACAAAGTAGCAAAGATGATAGAATTATCATCAAAGAGGTTCACTTTTATATCAGTGATGATACAAATCATGATAGAAGCTATGTAGCTCATTGTTTCAAAATGTTTTTTGAAGACCTAAGACAACGTGGCATAAATCAAGAACAACACTGGATATGGTCTGATGGATGTGTTGGTAAGTACATTGTTTTTTAAATTATTTTTATTTAATTTATATTTACTTTAAACTTTGAGACTTAAATTGTTTGATTGCTTAAATCTATATATATAATTAATTTTTTGAAGCTAATTTGGTTTTCAAGTGTTTAATTATTTGTAACTTCACATGACAATTTAAGTCTGCAGAAGCCTTTGTTTGGTTAAGCAGTCAACATGCTAGATGCAACACCAATTTTTTGTGGAATTTTTATGAGAGTGGACATGGAAAAGGAGAGCACGATGGAGCAGGAGCATGTGTGAAGCATGCACTTCGTCAACATGAACTTGTTGGTATGTAAAGTTTTCACCATATATATATATGTCCAATTTAGCTTAATATTTTTTAAAAGATTAGATATATATATTTAATTTAACTAAATTAAATTATTTTAAGTTCCTTGAAAGTAATAGGTGACAAATTGTGTCAACTTGTGTGTAACTTGTAGGTAATGCCATACAAAATGCAAACGAAATTGTTGAATGGTGCAAAAGTCATTTTTCTGCTCGCGACTCAACATACAACACATGGTATTTTTGGGAAGTTACAGGTACATGTCTAGTCAAAATTTGTTAAAAATTTGAATTTCAAAGTTCAAGTACATACATGATTTCAAATTGAATTTTCAAGTTTGAATTTAAATAGATATTGATTGATCAAATCCTTATAATTGTCAAGCAATTCATGGTATTAGAAATTTGCATCAAATCATGACAACGGGGAGTAGTAGGCCTTATGCAATTAATGTGAGAGAAAAATCTTGTTTTTGTATTGATTGCATTGAGGACAATGCAAATATTGATCAATGTGAGAATATTAGAGATCGTTATGTTTCACAATGGGAAATGAAACAATTAATATCAATGCCTCATTTTGTTGAAGATGACAATGTCGATGTCTACGATCCACTATATTCAGTTGATTACGAACATGTATCTGATTTAGTTGTTATAGGTATGGAAATTGATTAATTTAGTTAAAATCAAGATTTAAATTTATATATATATTCTATGTTTAAGTAAGTTTCAAATATAAAATATATTTTTTTACAACTTTTAAATGTATATTTTACTTAAATATGTATATATGTGGTGTGTGTATAGGAGATATTTTCGTTGTAGTTGCAGATCCTGAAAATGCGGAAGGTGTAGATTACTATCTACTAAGATGTATGCAACCAAAAATCAAATTGGTCAAATCGATGACAGATGGTGATGGACAAGAGTATCCCATTGGATCAGTCGTTATTGAAGGCACATATTATCAACAAATAAAGATAGATAAAAATGGTATTATATTTGTTGATTATAGGCTAGGACAAAAGGTTCTACATTATAGTCACTTAGTTTTGGCAACAAAAATAAATTTAGAAACTTTACCTAAAAGAGGACGTGCCAAACAAAAGTGGAGTTTGCCTATTGAAGATCATGAGAAGATTTTAGAGATAATTAAAGCTAAAGAGGATCCAGATTTTATGTACCAGGAGCTTTAAGTTGTTTTTTGGATATATGTACACATTTATGACTCCAAATCTATAATATATATATTTGTATTGATTGGACATGTGACATGATTTAGAATGGTTTTTTTTTTTAGAATGTGACATGTATGTTAGATCATATATATGCTTGATGCAAAACCTAGTGACTTTAAAAATGTTTTCATTTATATTTTTCCTAAATTCCTTTAAATCATCTAAATTTCCAATTGCATTTTTACATGTTGGACATGGTTCATTCTTTTAAGTTCACTCAAGAATCTCTAGAAATTCCTTTATATCATCTCTCTAGATTCCTTGATTGTATTTTTATGTTTGACATGGAATTGTTAAACTTTCACTTTCAAATCTTTGAATTTAAATATTTGTTCAACTCCACTTGTATACATGAGCTAGATTGAATATATATATATATATATATATATATATACGTGCAACAATTTGTACAAAACCTAATCTATGTTCCAATTTTTCATTTTAATTTATTTATGTTCCACATAATTCTTAAGTTCACATGAATCTTTCATTTCATTTGAACATTCAACTCCACAAACTTATATAATTATCTAGTTGATTTGGTGTTTGAGTGGTGAAGAATCTAGACATAAATGTTGTCTCTAGTTTTTTTTAATTTTTTATACATTACTAATGCACGACATTCAATAATTTTAAATGATCATCTGGATTTTCATGTATCCTAATCATCACATCCTAATTTTATTATTTTCATCAAGTAAGCATCCCTCATCCTAATCATCAAGTTAAGATCACTTTATCAAGTAATAACCCATTTAACCATAATCATCCTAGAATCATTTAAAAATTATTCCATCTAGATCCATCTCAACCATACATCCATTCTCCATCCTTAATAAAAAATCATCACTTGAACATCAAAATTTGGTTACTTGGTCTCAATCTAGTCCATACATCATATTGTCCTTTCGTCATCACCCAAAGCTTTCAACATCTAGGGACCTTATCCTTAATCTGGACTATCATCCATTTCAAATCCAATCTCCTAATAAAAAATCACTTGACCTTATAATTTGATTTCATCTTTAAAATCCAAATTTGCTTTTAAGAACATTAGCTCCTATCTTTTAAGTATAGAACTTATTATTTATCCATTTTGTTAATGTTAGATTGTATCCAGGTTCTCTTGGTTTGGTCTTTCTTGTTCACCTCAAGGTGCATTGGAATATATGAACATTGTAGTGAATCATAGTGATGGTGTTTGGGGTGCTTGAGATAGCTACATTTTGGCATCAATTTAACTTTGTTTACCATGTATAACTTGAGACCATGTATGTAATGGTCCATCTTTCTAGTACAATTAAATATGGATTGATCAATTTTTAATTTATATAGAATTGTCATCTAGGAAGATCTAAATCTACTTGATCAATTTTTAATTTAATATTAAATGTGCATAACTTTCAAGATTTAAATATATCAATTTCCAATTGCATATATATAAATGTTCCACATGGAATTCTTAAACTTTCAAGACTAGAAATTTGATTTCATTTACATTCAACTCCACTTATAGCTTACATGCTTTCTTTGAATTATATGGAATTCTTAAGTGAACACTTTCAAATATATATATAAAATTTCATTTCATTTACATTCAACTGGACACAAGTATAGCTCATCATCTAGTTCAAGAATTCTTTGCATGCACATTCAAATGAACATGCGTATTAGATTATATGGAATTAGATTAGGTTCATGTATAGCATGATATATGCACAATTTAAATGTATTTAACCTATACTAACTTTAAAAATGAACATTTAGAGATTTAGAGAATTCAAGAACCATCATCTATTTCCAATTGCATTTTTATGTTCTACTTTAAAATATAGCTCATTAATCTCAAGCATATTTGCATTTAATTTTTTCTATTTCTTGACCTATTTATTGAAGATAAATTCATTTGAACTATTTATTTAAATTAATTACATGTACATGTCCATCTTTTTAAATTTACAAATAGCAACCATTAGATAGTGGAGTCCAACATTTTGATTTCACGATGTAAATTTAGATATGTACAAGTGCATTTGAACAAACCATAATTTAAATTTAAATAAAGGTACTTGTTCCTTGCTAAATAAATAAAACCATAAACTAATAATGCACGATGTATTTATAGATGTAATGTAATTGAACATCAAACCATAACAATGCATGCATATAACAAACCTAGATTCAAACCATAAAACATAAATGTATGAATGTGACATGTAAATCATAACAAGTATATCTACGTGTACCATAAAACATAAGTACAACACATGTGCAAATGTTTAATACATAAATCATAAAAAGTGTCTCCAACATGTAATAATATGATCTCAAACATGTAATACTATAAAACAAATCTCAAAGAGAGGGATGTCTGGTATGAATAAAATCATCAGATCTTTGGCCTGATCTATCCCTTGATCTCTCCCTCGACCTCTCCCTTGATCCATGGACCGATCACTCTACTGATCCAAGATGTGTGGATCCATGTCCCGATCCAAGATCTCTCGATCTGTGTCTTGAGCCTCGTCCAAACCCCTACATGTGTTCAAGTACATATATGTAAAATTATCTAAAATTACAATGTACATGAGTTCAATGTGTTCAAACTTAAACATCAAGTAATTATTATTTTTATTAAATTTAAATGTACCTCATCTGCATACTGCGTGGGATCACCATCATGCTCCAAATTTCCAAAGTCTGACAAATCACCATACTGCTTAAAATTTTCAAGTACACAATTTCAATCAGGAGTTAAACAACTAGAAGTTTTTAAAATGCATTACATAATTTTTTAGAACACAATTTTATATATGTATTTAAATTATAAATTGAAAGTACCTATCGTGCCTGCTCAATGGCTCTACCAATGTCACTAAGATCATGAGAATGTAAAGACATCACAGGGGGCTCTGTAGCATGTACAGTATCAGTGGCAAAAAGAAGCTAACTATATGTGCCATGGACAGGATCAGGTGTCGTAGTAGCCTCAACGTGACCTGTAACATCCTAACGACTACCTGGACAAGCTAAAGGATCAATAGAAACATGATGTGCATGGGATCCTATAGGCTGATGTGGAATATCCTAAGCTACATTTTCCACCTTTTGGCTCGTATGTGTATGAGGATATCGTTGTCTAATAAAGTCTGGTACCTTGTCAAGAGCAATCCCATGGTCCTCACTAATAACCTGATATGCTGCTAGTAAATCCAAAATTGAGAGTCTACATGTATTACGTAGAGTTGTGTCAGTCATATGCTCGACATCTGCAAGAGTAGGTAGATTGGCACTAATAAATGGATCATACGATGCAGATGTAGCCTCAGTGGGAGGAAGGTTGATCTGTGGGCGTAATAAGTATCTACCAACTCGATAAGATGAAATCTGATCAATCTGCATCGTAATAGAGGCAATGTTGTCAAAAATCTGACTTTAAGTGGAGCCTGTTGCTACCTCCCCTGATGTTGCCAATTCTAAACATTTTGGTAAAACCAAAAGGTTTGGGCTAACTAATGCCCTCTTGTCCACAGGCGGTGGAAAATTTGAAGGTCTAAACTGTGGTTTGTCAGAAAAATGGCCTTTACCTTGACCAGCATGCTCAAGATAAGATGTGTAGTCCACCTCTATATGTAAATGAAATTCTGCATATAATTGTTTGATAAAATACAGTGGCAGCTCGTCATTGTGAGGCCATCTATGATGTGCTGCCAACCATCTACGGTATATGAATGGCGCAACAAGAGGATCTTCACACCTCGTAACCACATATCCTCTAATTTTATTTTTTCCTCTATAAAATGGGAACATGGATAACACATTTTCACCTGAAACTAATTTGGTAACTTCTCTATGTTTCACTATGCTAGTAACACTCCTGGCAAGAGAAAAACAAAACTACTCAATGCCGATTTCATCATAAGGATTGTATGATCGAATTGTCTTGATCATCTTAATAATCTCCTGTCTAATAGTGACTAATCTATCTCGATTAGCCAAATTGGGGGAGTTGTGAATTGTTTGCTCTAAACATTTTAGAGCATTATCCAATCTAGCAATACTATCCTGAAATATATTTGATCTACTTTGAGCTTCTCGCTCAGAACGAGGGAATGATGAGATCCCTCATTGGCCATGATATATATAAATCTAGATAGAGATCTGCATATCATTAAAACAAAATTACATGATGAACTAAACAAATTTAAATTGAAATTTTTTCAAAACTAAAAAAAAATATATATTTAAATTAAATGTAAAATTTTCAAGTTTCAAAACTAGAAAACATTTTTAAATTTAAATGTATCTAATGCGATCTAGTTCAAACTTTATATATCTATCTCCATGTGAACCTATTAAATCATAGATGCATGTAATATGCAACCAAGAATAAATATGGAAAAAATATATTTATTCTTTCAACCACTCTATACTAAAATTCTGATCAAAATAAAAAAATACTCTTCATTACAATTGGTCACATATATATAACCTTTCTTTGTAATCAATTATTTTTTAAATCAAACACTAAATAAAAAGGTTAACATTTCCTTAATTTTTTGATCTAACTTAAAACATATTAAAGTAATAACTAAAATTCTTTGAAATAAATTCCTTAGGAATAAAATATAAACATTGTACACATGTTTTGTAGGCACAATATCTCCTTTGATATCATCTTTTTCTTTCATGAAAGATGAATTTAGGCCTTGGGAATGCTATGTTTGATTAGAAACCTTGGCCTTGTAAGCATGGAATGACCTTTATTTTGAATCATATAATTTATTTTCTTCTTCAATGAACTTAACTCAATAGTTCACCTTTTGTAACAACTTAGATAACATAAGAAATTTGAAAACTCCAAATCTGAGACTTTCAATACATTTGTGTACATGTACATATATATACATTTATGTGTATGTATGTATTTACACATGTATGTATGTGGGAGTGCATGTGTACATGTATATACATGTATATATATGTGTATGTGTGTATGTACATATGTACATGTGCATATATCTGTATGTATGTATGTACACATGTATGTATGTGGGAGTGCATGTGTGTACATGTATATAAATGTATATATATGTGTATGTTTGTGTGTGTGTGTGT
>VDFB02368403.1:0-45221 GCA_007258455.2 Sequoia sempervirens
GTTGATTTTTCCCCAAGATAAACAAAATGAAAAATATGATTCTTTCCATATTTTCATTGCTCTCAACTGACATTTTTTGCAAGAGTGCATCTTGATAAAGCGTAGATTGCAAAATAAAACAAAGCATGTGGATCCTAAATCATGGGATCCCCATTCCTTTTTACCATTTTGGTGAATCCCAAAAATGCACTCATGTTATAACTTTCTTTGAGAATTCCAATAGAGAGAGAGGGAGAGGGAGAGGAGAGATATTGAGAAATAGAGAAAAAAGGAGGGATGGAGGGAGAGGTAGAGAAGGGAGAGAGGGAGAGAGAGAGAGAGAGACAGAGAGATATATAAGTAGAGAGGGAGGAGAGAGAGACAGAGAGAGAGATAGAGACAGAGAGAGGTGAGATAGAGATAAATGGAGAGGGAATGAGGTAGAGGTTGGGAGATAGTTCTAGAGCACGGAGGGGGGAGAGAGACAATGAAATAGAGAGAGGTAGAGAAATGGAGATAGATAGAGAGAGAAAGATGATTTTTTCTTCAAAAAAAATATGAGTGCATTATAATGTGCTCACGTTTATGTGAAGAGAAAGGGAAGAAGAACAAGATCACTTTTTCTTTGAAGGAATGCACTCACGATATAACACAAGTGTGTTATAGTGTGCTTGTGTTATTATCTACTTTGGAAATTTCCAACCCTTAGGGTTTTATTTTCCTTGGGATTAAAATTTTAATGCCCATAGACATGTTTTTTAAAATTTCTCAAAAAAGGATATAATCTTGACCGTGACATTCATCGGGTTTGCACGTCTTTCAATGTCAAGTTAAAAAATTACCACAATAATGCTAAGCTCTCTTAGATTTATAACCATGTATTTTTTCATGTTTCAAATATGTTATGTTTTTTATGTTTAATTTATTTTGATAGTCTCTCCATTTTTTGTCAAAAACCTATGTATGGTATTTTTGGCTTCATTTTTTAGTTGTTCATCAAAAGTTGAGATAAATTACATTTTTCAAAAATAGGCTCTATTTTATACATAGTAAAAAATTATTTTTGATTAGTTTCCGAAAAAATAGGGGTCTAAGTGCTCAATTTTTTAAATACTAAAAAAAGTTAACATTTTAGGGTTCTCACTCTAGATTTTGACATAACTAAGAGAACTTTGTGTTTTTCCCCTTTTTGTGTTGCATACACGATTGTTGTTGCACCAAAATATCGGCCTATTAATGTCTGATACAATTTCCAAAGTTAACGAATCCACATGAGGTGTTTAAGCTATGTCATGAACCCAAGCGTTGTGCTGCACAACATAAGGAGACAAAGGGCGCACACCTTGCAACAATCCCCCCAGTGCAAGCGAGGGGTTTGAACTCGTGACCTAGGCTCTGATACCAATTGTTGCATAAACGATTGTTGTTGCACCAAAAGATCGACCTATTAATGTTCGATACAACCACCTAAGTTAATGAATCCACTAGAGGTGGTTAAGCCATGTCATGAACCCAAGTGTTGTGTTGCACAACTCAAGGAGACCAAGGGTTCACACCTTGCAACATTTTGAACCCCTTAATCTCCACCATTAAAAAAAAAAAAAACTATTTTAGAAAGTATATTAAGAGCACTACGACTCTTGTTCTTGTTACGTCTTCAAATTTTGAGTGTAACTATCTTCAATTTCTCATCCAAGATTAGTATTTCCTAATTTTAGAAAAAAATTGGCCACTTAAAACCCCCTTTTGGTCCCCCATTTCCATGCACATCCCTTTTGATAATATTATGTTGTTAAAATTATGTATTCTATCATTTTTTACCTTTTTTGGTGATGAGTTAGTTTTTGTCAATATGGGAATATTACATCATCGTGGTCAATATTTCATCTATTGAAATCAGCGTGACGTTATGTTGATTTCAGTTGTATGAATGACCCCTTGACCTACACTTCTAGACCCCATTTTTCATAAAGAAGTGTAGTGTCATAAATTGTCACCGGCCTTGACAATTTCACACTATGTCTAGCTCCCTTCTAAGTGCTTGTGCCTAATTATACTTATTAATCATCTATTTTATTGTCATTTTTGGGAAATTGAATTAAATATTTATTTAACGAATATCTAAAATTCAAATAGGGCTAAACCAGGGAACTCTCACCCCTATCCACCCTAATCAAGCCCTAAATCTCAAAATCATTTGTCGACCTGTCATAAAGGTTAATGCAAAATATGTTCAAAATCATATAATATAATTTTTTCCCTCCATTTGAAAAACCTAATGGAACTTTGTTCTCTCAATAAATTAAAAAGCAATCAAAAGAAATTTCAAGAGTAGAATAAGAAGCATATCTACAACACTCTTTTAGAAAAAATCATTTTCACAACACATCAACAAATTCATGTTTGTTATTATTGTGAGCACTAACATTTGTAGGATCTTCTAGCAACCTTCAATTTCTCCGTGTATGAGATGAGCCAAGTGAATTCAATCCAACAAAGGATACAAATCTAAATGTTAAGTTACAACATTGTCATTTATCAATCATTTTTACCCATTTGCCTCTATTTGACCTAGGGCACATGATTATACTAGTATCATCATAGCCATTTATGTTGGAGAATGATAAGATCAAAGAGCATAAAAAACTTCCACAAGTGAATAAAATATGCACAATATTATGTCTATTAAATGAAGAGTGTATAATACAATGATCAAACCTTGCATATATAGAGAAAGAGGAGGAGGTGAGAAGGTAGAAGTGAAACTCTGACTACCCCTCCAAAGATGGGATATTGTGAGCTCACTTGACAAGTGGGTGAGCAAGTGTCAATTGTGCATGCAATAGGTGTCTTGATTCATGAGGACACGTCTCAACACTATGAGGTGAGAAAAAAATCAAAAGAAATGTAGTGCCCCTCCATGATTCACCTTTTCATGATGTTTATGTATGATGCTTGTGGATTCATTTTAGGTCTCAGATACTCTTGGCTTGTGTATTAAAATAAATTGTTAAGCTAAAGGCATACATTTGATAAATAAATAAATATAAATGTAAATGGATATAATAATAGTTAATGATAAAACAAAATAAATAGATAATAATAGTTAATGAGTAGTGAGAGTATTAAATGAATTAGTTTGTAACGGTAGCTTGGAGAGCTAATAAAAGAAAAAGAAAAAATGGCGGATGCGGATGCTTATACATTGGAGAGCATGTACGACAGAAAAGGGGAGAGCTCCGTTGTTGTATGAAGTAATGGCTTCTCATTTTCCACAGGAGAAAGAACGGTCTCTGAAGCCTTTGCAGCTCTCTTCTGCTCTTGATGCTTGGAACGAGCGTGTACTCAACTAAATCGATGCTCAAAAGCCAAATAAATGTTGGGTGGGCATATGCATGCCAAGAGTGCCATAGCCAACGGTTTCTGGAATCTTACCATAGTTGGTACCAGAAGCTTCTTATACATCTCAAACTTCCTAATGAATCGTCGTTTCTTAGGCCTAGAGGGGACGGCTTAACCGGCACACTCTAAGCGTTGACCGCTTAGGTGGCCGGGCCCTCTCTTCCTATTCGCTTGTTCTTAACCCCACCTCTCCATCGTGTTTCCAGATTTGCCGTTTGAGGGATTCCGTTCCCGTGTGAATTGATTGCCCCGTTTCTCGCATCAAAACGCCTGTCTATGATATCACATAAAACCATCACCATACAACGACATGATGATGGCAGATTTTACGGAATAAGTAAACGGACGGAGACGAAAGGACATTTCAGTTTAAGAGTTTTAAAAAAGAAGCGGGATTTTTAAAAGCCGGAATTTTAAAAACGATGGACATGCCGAGAGAACAGCCGCGTACATCCCCAAATGCTTCTTTTTGCCGTGCAGGGAAATGGTGGACGAGAGAGTTTCTCGATGGTGGATGAGGGCGAGGGTGCTGAAGAGGATTAAGGTGCTGATTAAAATCTTTCGTGAGGATAGAAGGTGCTGATTAAAATCTTCCGTGAGGATAGAAGGCAAGCTGGGTATTCACCAGCTCTCAGCACAGATCCCGTCTAGCTCTCAACGATGGCAGACATGAGAGAGGCTACGACCATCTTTGTAGGCTCTTCAGTTTCAGTTTCAGTTTCATGAGAAGGCCACGACCATTACTAATATTTTTTTTGTTTCTCCTGAATAAAGTATTGCTGCTATACAGACATGTTTTGTTTTATTTTTATATATATTTCCTTATTATCTATGCTTCACGAACTGTAGTGATATGAACTAATTAAAAATTGATACTATTCTCTTTCATTTTCTCCAAGGGTAAACATGTCAAGGCCGGGGACCTACCACAACGGCCGACCCCCTTAAGGCCAAGGTTACACCCCAGTCTTTTGTTAGCAGTTAAGCTGTCAAAGTAAGGGGTTTGGCTTGATCTACCAGATTTAACTTACTATTTACTAAATGTTGCCAACAGTGAGAGTTCGCTCTATTATTTACAACTTTAACAGACATACGATTGTATACTCTGCCTCTTTGCCTATTTCCTTCAATGAGATTTTATAATGCAAATTCTATTAGCAATATTCCCCCTCCCCCATGGCAATAGTTGTTAAGATGGGATCGATAAACTGTGGACTTAGTAGGCTCAAGGGCAATGACCCATCACATCTACAGTACCTAGATCTGCATCTCAAACATAGAGAAACTAGCCTTGCAAAATCACATTCCTAGAAATGACTATAGAGAATATAGGAAAGAAAAACATTACAATTCACATATTTGCTTACATATTTGGATTCCTTCACGGGTTTTTGTTTGGGCAACGTGCTAAAGACATAGCGGAGCTAAATAAACCAGTGAAAATGAGGGATGCACATAAGGCGTCTGTGGTAGAAATGCGGAATGAGGCAACAAGACACTTGGAGGTTAATGGCATCGCCGCTACCATCCAATGAGTCATTGAGTAGAATGTCAGGCAGAGCCATGTCAATCCTAATGTCAACCAGTTATTGTTGTCCTGGCTCACATTGTTATTGTAGAGTGGTTGGGCGACACTAGTAGAGCCCCCGAGTTTAGTCTTCCATGTAAACAATTATGTCATTTTCCTTTAATAAACCATTTAGAGAATTGTATATGTAGAATAAATTTTATATGTATATTTAGAGAATACATTGCTTCACAACATTATTTTTGTTTTTATCTTGTATTAATGAATTTCAAAGTCTTGGTGTCTGAATTGTTTTGTGCACTCTTTTATCACAAAAATCTGTTTCTTTTCTTTCATATAGTATCCAAGTTAAAGTGAAGATCTATACATATACTTTGGTAATTATGAATCAACTTTGTAGAGATTTTAGTATTAATCTTGGGAATTGTTCACTAGATAGAATTCAAGGGAAGCATAGTAAGCAATTAGAGCAACCACTCAAAACTTTATGGAAATTGGAGGGATTGTAATTATATTTATATGAGTAGTCATTTCATCAATAATATGATGTATTTTTCTTATATATACTAGTCCTTTATGTTGTTTTCTTCATTTATTTCTTATGTCAATGGTGATTTTTGTAGGAACTTTGTTGTATGGTTATTTGGACAATGTTTTAAGCAACAATTTAATGTTATTTCTTTGGGCTTAGTCTGGTCAAGGTTATAAAACACAGTGATAATTACTTTTATATTAAATAAGAAATTTGAGGTGTTGAAATATTCTTTGGTTTTTAACCTGCACATTATGGCATAAGGGTTTAACCGTCACAGTACATGCTTCACATTGCACATACTACTTATTATAACAATTGCATACTTCAAAATGCATTGTGTTTTATAACCTACACTTTGTCATAACCAAACACATTGTGTTGAAATGTGTATGTAAAAAGGCACATAATCTTGGTATTGATACAAACTTTAATGTTCAAAATTCTATTTAATAGGCTATTTCATTTATTTTCTTCACGTTCAATTAAATTGCATATTGTTTCAACTTATTAGTGGTAAAGAAGGTACAACTAACGATTTCGTAAATGACCATTACATTAGTGAATTAACTTTTTAATAGTTTTGTGTTTATCATGAAATGTGATACTACTACTTTTATTGTGTAAATTCAATGCCTCAAATATTTTTTGGAATGAGAATGACTTCGTAAAGGATTTTACTAGTTTAATATTTTTTGTTTAAAGGTAAAATGACAGGCAATGAAAATTTACAATTGTCAACAAAAAAATTAATTGATAGAGATGGTTAGTATCAAATTCCAAACTTGGTTCTCACTTAGATCTTAATTTGATTTGGTTGTGGCATATAAACAAGTTACCCATATTATTCAATTAATTAGTGACTCACTTTTCACTAGAATATTAATTGTTTTTATATCCATACCATTTCCCATTTATCCCCACCTTGATGAGAATGTTTTAGTGCAACAATATATTGACAAGTGATACATTCTCGTGTTTAGTTCATGGCTTAATCCCTATCCATCTTCATTGAACCTTGTTGCACATATTTCCATGTATTTGTTATCTACTTATCCCTATTTCATCCTTGTTAACACTTATTTCCATACATTTATCCCCCCCTCAAAGATCACCACCTTGTCATTATAGATCATTTCTACTTGGCTCAATATTGATCCAAGTTGATCTTGATGAGCATAAGCATAATCCTTAAATCCCAACAGTTCAAATTCAAATTCCAATTTTCCCGCCCCCTTCTATTTGTCGTTATGAGCCAACCTAGCACATATTCCATGCAAGATGTTAAAACACCATGATATTTAAGGAAACTCAATGTATACTTAAAACACTCGCACACACACACACACATGTTAACTAGAGAACACTTCAATTTTAAAGGGCAATAAAGGAATTAAATTTGTATTGATATCATACATGCCACTTGCATGTTTGTGAATGTTGTCTTTGATATCTCTCATTATAGTTAATTTAATTTGCTAGCGGGTTTGACCTAGGATTACATATTCATCAATTGAGTCAAAAAACTCCTAAATAATGTCTCTAGACACCACTTTTACATATCTATATCTAGAGGAAAAAGTGAGCATCTTTTCAAACACACATTCTATTAGATCAATCTTGTGTAACTCAAATCAATCTTACATGATGTATCAAGTTCATGATAGTTAGAATTGATCCAAGAGATTCTTAGACCACTTTAGACTCTAAGACATTCATTGGACCAAAATAGATAAATTCATAATAATGATAAATTTATTTAAAGCAACATTACAAACTTCATTTTTCATCATCAATTTTGAAACTAAATACACCTAACCTGCTCATGTAATTTTCATTAATTATTGCAATTATCAATCTAAATTTAATTATCAAAATTAACTATATTTATTTCATTAACCTAATTTGAACTTATATTTTCTTTCCCACCATTATTCCTTACAACTTTATTAAAGATTGCATATGGCCTAATAGTCAAAGGCCTGACCACTTTGCCCTCAATTGCCCTTATCCCAAGGTTACTCTTGAGTAAGAGTTAAATGCCAAAAAATAAAAGAGCTAGTGTGGCATTTCCTTCCTTGGTACTTTAGTTTGGTTGGAAGACTTAAAGGCTAATCTATATCTCTCATCAGTTGTTGTAATTCAATGCATCCACTTCCTTAACATTGCCCCACATATCTTAACTGAACATAATCTAAATCTTTGATATATATGAAGGATATTTTCTATGATCTATGACCATTTGTTTCCCCATCTTTTTTTATTTCCCTATTTGAAAACTTTAGATTACAAATTGAAATTTTGGACTTAAGGAACAACAAATAGATATATTCAATCTTAAAGTACAAGATTTTACTATTTTACTATTCATCATTATTTGTTCTCCATTTGTAATTCAACAACTCGTTTTGTTTGACATACATGTGAATAGCTTTATTTTGTCTTATACTTGAACTTTCAAGTTTGTTTTTATTTGGATTATTTGCATATAGTGTACATTCCACCTATATTATGCTAAATTAATATAATAAAATACATGAATTAACAAATTTATTTTAATTTGATTTAAATAATATATAAATTTATTATATCAAAGTTATGAGTTAAGGTTATTTATATTTTTAAATATGAGATAGAGATATTTGAAGAATTTAATGATTATATATAATAAATTATATTTATCAAAATATTTAATTTTAAAACAAAGTACATTTTTTCTAAATATTGGCTTAGGTTAATTAATTAAATGTATACAAATTACTAATAAATTAATTTAGATTGGGAATGATAAATTGTGTAAATCAATAATTAAATGAAACAAATATAAGTATTTAGCAAAAAATATGTAAATTAATGCTAATTAATGTAATGATTGAAATTTTATACCCTTACAATTTTGCATTATTTTTTAAGTTCATTTAGTGTTCATCTGTCTTAGTGTGCTTTTTAGTTTCACTCAACCTTTACCTTAGTCTTTTCTTGGTATGGTACCAAGGCCCTTTTTTAATGAAAAATATTCTTCAGAAAAGACTAGTATAAGCATTTAGAAGTAACCATTAATTTTAGAAATCACGAGTACTTTTTTAATGGGTTGCATGAACATGTGGAAAATTTATAGATTGGGGTACTTAAGTGGAGTTATTTAGACCTAAAGTAAATTATAGCTATAATTAATAATACAAATACGATATGTATCTAGATATATATTTATTTTCCCATGTGTCATCATACCAATATTTGTGTGAAAAGTGAAGAGATATTACTCTAAAGTCTCTAGAATGTAGCCCAGGATCTCTAAAAGGATAGTGTGAATGAGATTTGTATTATGAACATAGGGGAGATTGTAAGCATGAAAAACTAAGAAAAACCATTAGAGAATAAAATCTAGAGTTACTATTGAATTGATGAATTTTTAGTTTTGTTGAAGTGAATGTTGTTGCTATTTCAAATGCAAACCTAAATATGCACAATTTAAAAACAAATGTATTGGGTATGTTGTGAACTACAAGTTAATAAACATAGTGTTTTTTGAAACACAAAATTTGAAACCTCATATTTGTTATGAGATATTAATAATTATACATATCTAGGTCTCCATTTCAACCAACAACATCATCTCATGACAACATGTTTGGGTATAAAAATTCATAGGTTTCAAAAAACATCATGATTTGTAAACCGCACTTCACATGGTACCCAAAACACAATGTTTTTTGAAACACATGTTTTAAAACCTCCTATTTGTCACAAGAAATTTATAACTATACATATGTAGGTCTCCATTTCAAATAACGTCATTTCATGATAGTGTGTTTGGTATGAAAAATTGCAGGATTCAAAACAAATAGTGATTTGTAACTTGCACTTCACATGGTATCTAAAATACATGTCCTTTTCATCATATTAAATATTGGCCTTCTACAATTCAAAGGGTGATTACTCTATTGTATTTTGTACATATATAGTATGTATTATTGTCACACCTTTATTGCATATTGTTCTTTAGTTTTTAAAATCATGTCATGTTTTTTATTTAACATTTATAGTTTTCTTGAACAAAATACAAGATATTCATAACTATACTTATCTATCCCTTATTTACATATGTATTTCAAATAACAACAAAATTTTAACTCAATATGTTTTGCTATGACAAAGTGCAGGTTATAAAACACAGTGTATTTTTAAGCATGCAATTTGTAATAGCAGGTAGTGTGTGTAATGTGAAGTGTGTACTGTGGAAGGTTAAATCCCTATGCCATAATGTGTAGGTTGAAAATTAAAGAATGTTTTGACACCTCAAATTTCTTATAAGATATTCATAACTATTCTTATCTACATGGAATTTTAAATAACATCACAATTTCATGACACTATGTTTGGGTATGAGAAACTATAGGTTTCAAAACCCATAGTTTTTTGTAACTTGTAGTTCATAAGGTACCCAATAACATAGATTGGTTTGTACCTCTAATGTGGAGAAGTATATTCAATTTACCTACTAACAACAATATTGGTGTTGTTGCTATTTGAAATATAGACCTATGTAATGAAAATTGTAAACCACATGGGTTGGGTAAGTTGTGAAGTGTAGGTTATAAAACACCATGTGTTTGAAGGATGCAATTTGTTATAGAAAGCATTGTGTGCAATGTGAAACATGTACTATGGAGGTTTAACCCCTATTACATAACATGCATGTTAAAAACCAAATAATGTTTTAAAAACACACTATGATTTGTAACCTACACTTCACTTGGTATCTAGAACACATCGTGCTTTGTAACCTCTACTATGGAAAATTATATCCAATTTACCCAATAATAGAAATAATCCTTTCCTCCTAAAAATAAATAAATAATAAATAAAATAGTTATAGAGTAAATAATTTAAAATTTATATTTTATTAAAATCCAATGTAACTTATGAGAAATTAGAAAATATTTAGTAAATAAAAGAGGACACAGAGGCACTTAAAAAAAAAGACTTGGGACTTGATTGATTTATTTGAAGGTGAGGAACCCATTGGTTGTAAGTGGGTGTGCTAGAAAAAATTTAGAGTAGAAAAAAATAGAAAGTTACAAGGATAGTTGGTGCAATGGGTTATTCTATGGTAGAAGGAATATAATTTAGTGATATTTTTTACCTTGTATCTATGTTGAATTTCATTAGGATGTTGTGTATAGCTACTTCTTTTTATTTTGAAAAAATAAATTTTCATACAACATTATCATATGGAGATTTAGATGATGAAATCTATATTTTTAACCTAAAATATTTTAGACAAGGGGTATAAAATATTTGGTTTGTAAACTAAAAGGGTCTTTGTGTGGATTAAAGTAGTCACTATGTATGTTGTATTAAAATTAGAATGTATTTTTCCAAGGAACCAAGTTGATTTAATCATAGTTTTACACATGAATTAGGAATAATGGAGTGTTGATTAGAGAACTCAAGGTTTAGGTGGATTTTGGGTCTAAGATGAAAGATCTAGGTGTTATAAGATACATCCTTGGTATATAAATACATAAAAATATGAACAATAAGAAGCTATGGTTAAACTAGAGGAAGCATCTTGAGTCTATTCTATAGTGGTTCAGCATGCATGCTGGTAATACTATAATTATTAATTTTCCAATAGCCACTAAGTTGAGCCTATAACAATTCCATAAATCTATGGAGGTTTTGAGGGACATCAAAAAAACTTATTATGCAATTGTAATTGATAGCTCTATGTATGCACTAAAATGTATGAGGCTTAAACATTACTTGAGCAAGGGGAGTTTTAAGCAGGCTCATGCCAAATATTTGTAAAGAACATTAGATGTGGGTGAACATATTTTTTATGTACTTGAAAGGAACTCTAAACTAATAGTTATGTTATCATGACACTCATAATGTGGGAAAGGTGTTGAATGTACAGGGGATTGTTGATTTTGATTGGGATAGAGATTTGTATAGGTAGATACCAATTAGTGGTTATATTTGTACTCTATTTTTTATTTTTATTTTTTTAAAAAGGGGTAAAAATTTTATTTAATCAAATCCAAATTACAAGGCAAAGGCCAGAGGCCCACCAAACCAAGACCACCACGAGAACAACCAACAACCACATTACATATTCTTGTCTTCAACTAATAACCTCTCCAAGGTCTCATGATAATCAGAAGGTAACTCCTCCCTTCCACTGATATCCCATCCATCCACATTCTCAGAGGCCCACTTTGCCAGACAATCAACCACTTTGTTCCATTCTCTAGGGATGTGACAAAAGGAGACAGAAGCCAAGGAACTGCATAGACTCAAAATCTGTATGACTACAGAGGCTAATTGCCAACTAACATCCTCCAACCTCTGGTTATTTAGCATATCCACAACAATCTGAGAATCAGACTCACAAATGATCCTCCTCCAACCTAAAGAGCAGCCACGCTCAATTGCAATCTTAATAGCAAGGGCCTCCATCAGATTATTAGAGTGTTGACCCTTGTAAATAGAAAAGAAAAAGACCGCACCGCCATCATTACCCCTACCAATACCCCCAACCCCAGCATGACCAAGGTTCCCACGAGAAGAACCATCAATATTAATCTTAAGGACCCCCATATGAGGAGGCGACCACCTCCCATCACGACAAATCCGTTGCCTGACATGACAGGGTCTTCTCCCAGCAATGCTTCCCCCTCTATTATCCCCTAGGTTCAAATTCCGCAAAATAGCAAGATCACCAGGATCAGTATTTTTAGACCTATCACACTTAGCAGAAATAGTCTCTTGAAGCCTGCTAATTATCTTCTTCCACAATTGAAAACTTCCCAATTTGGAGCCACAAAAAACTCTATGGTTCCTCTCCAGCCAAAGGTTCCAGAGAATCAAAACAGGCCCAACAGACCAGGCCACCTGCAAGAAAGAATTCTTTGCTGGAGGCCTGCCCAGACTCTCCCAAAATTTAATTAGGGATGTAGCATGAATACAACCATGATGCCAAGCCTCCCACCATCTATGCCATATCTCTCTAGAAAAAGGGCAAAGAAAGAACAAATGGGAGGTACATTCCTCACTGTGCGAACAAAGGAAGCAAATAGAAGGTCCCTAAAAACCACGCTTGCGAAGATTTTCCCAAGTGAGGCACTTGTTTTGAGCCACCAACCATAAGAAAAAATTACATTTGGGCCAAGAAAAGTTGTCCCAAACCTTCTTCCACCAGTGCACCTCAGCAGGACCACGTAAGTTCTTGTCAAGCATAGCATAGCCTTGAGCCACAGGGAATTTACCTTTTGGACTCGGACTCCAAGCCAAAACATCCCTCACATTAAGGGAGCTGCAGAGCCTACCCTCCAAAACTCTAGTAAGAACAACATGATCCTCATCCGAACCACCCATGGGCCACTCCTGTGGGTCCTTCCAGCAAGCAACCACCACCTGACCAATTCGCTTGACTGTTTTAAAATGCTCCACCTTAATCCAACCCGCCTCAGAAAAAATATGGCAAAGAGGCAGAAGCTGAGGGAAACTAGAAAGAATGGGAGGGTGGCCATCCCAAGAGTCCTGCCAAAAAAGAGCATTAGAGCCTCTATTACAGATCCAGAAGAGACCCTCCTCAATCAACTGAGCGCCCTTCTTAAGGGTATCCCAAATACAGGAACCTTTACCCAGCAAAGCAAGTCGCGGCACATCAAGGCTATCAGCACCAGGAAGATACTTGTGGGCAGGAATTCTGGCCCAATCTTGTTGCTGATTGTTGCACCACCTCCAATACAGCTTAGTAGCCAAGGTCATGACAGCAAGAGCCATAGACCTAAGACCAAGGCCCCCAGCATGCTTTGACCTGCAGACACACTCCCACTTGACTAAACTCCACTTCGAGGAAAGGAGGCTGCCAGACCAAAGGAATTGTCAAGATAGAGCATCAAAATCCCTCACAAAGGTGGAAGGGGGAACCTGTACACAACACCTGTAAATGGGGAGAGACTACACCACAGTCTTTAGAAGAACCACTCTCCCAGCAGAAGATAACCATCTAAAAGTCCAATGACTAACCTTACTCCGGAACTTATCCAAAATCCCCTGCCAGTAATCTCTACGCTGACATCCCAAAGCCAAAGGGATCCCAAGGTACATCAAGGGAAGAGAACCGATCTAAAATCTAAGGATCCTAGCAATCCTGATTTGAATAAGCTGAGGGGTATTAAAGAAATAAATAGAGGATTTGTCATCATTAATACACTGACCTGAAGCCTTCAAATAGATGTCTAAGGCTCTCCTGAAGTTCACAGCCTCTCTAACTCTAGCCATGCCCATCAGCGCAGTATCATCCACAAACTGAAGATGAGAGTAGGAAGGAAGAGAATTGTTCCAACTCCAATCTTGGATAAGACCCTGCCCCACCTGAGATTTAATAAATCTTCCAAGACCCTCCGCCATGATAATGAATAAATAAGGAGATAAAGGGTCCCCTTGCCGAAGTCCCCGAGAAGCACTAAACAAATCTGAGGGTTCCCCATTAATGAGAATTGAGAAGGAAGAAGAGGTCACACAACTAAGAACCCAATTCACCCACTCCTCAGTGAAGCCAAACGCCAAGAGAATTTTCTGTAAGAACTCCCAGCTCACCCGATCATAAGCTTTAGCCATGTCAAATTTCATAAACATAGCCTTCTCCTTAGAGTTAGCCATAGAATGAATAGCTTCCATTGCAATCACAACACCATCCAAAATTTGTCTTCCTTCAAAAAAACCCCCTTGCTTAGGAGAGATCAGAGAGCTGAGGAGTGGTTTGAGTCTCTCCGCAATCAATTTGGTGATGATCTTATAAACAACATTACATAGCACAATAGGTCTAAATTGAGCCAACTAATTAGCCCCCTCCTTCTTAGGTATGAGAGCCAAGAAAGTAGAATTCATGGACTTGAGCATCTGTTTATTCCTAAGAGATTCTTGAACCACCTCGAGGAGATCAAACTTTACTATTTCCTAGAACTCCTGAAAGAACTCAATCGAAAACCCATCTGGGCCAGGAGCCTTACCTTTTTTCATGTTAAACACCACTTTCTCCAACTCAGGTAACAAGATAGGACATAAAAGAGCCCCATTCATCTCAGCAGAGACCAGGTGGGGAATACAATCCAAGATGGCCCTCTCCTCATCCCTAGCTACAAGATCCTCTCTAGAAAATAGGTTTGAAAAATAATTGACCGTAGCCCTAGAAATATCAACACAGGAAGAGAGTTGAGCCCCTTCAGGCGAGACCAAAGAGGAGATAGAATTCCCCTGCCTCCGAGCCTTAACCGAATTATGAAAGAATGCAATGTTCCTATCCCCCTCCTGAAGCCAATCAACATGATATTTATGCTTCCAGAAGATCTCCTCCCAAAGCTCCCACTCTTCTAATCCCTTAAGAGCCAAGGACTCAGCTTTACTTAGATCAAGGGTCAACCCTTGATCTCGAATCAGACGAGTGATGTTATCCAACTTAGACTGAGCAGCTATCTTCTGAGCATGCAGGTTCCCAAAACATTGTTTATTCCATTTCTTAAGCCTGTCCTTTACATGTCGAAGCCTCTTACAAAAAGTAAACATGGCCGTCCCATGGGCAGGCATCCCCTCATACCACCAATCCAACATAAGATCCTGCAAAGACTGATCTCTTAACCACATTAACTGAAATTTGAAAGAAGGGTTTTGGGTGACTCCATAAGCGGTGACAGAGAGCTTGATAGGCCAGTGATCGGAGCCTCTCCAATCAAGAATTTCAGAACTGGTGATCAACCTACTGTTCATCCAATAGCAGGAAACCAAAAATCTATCGAGCCTTTCTGAGATAGCCTCAACACCACACCTCCTATTATTCCATGTGAAGACACCATTGGTTGGCTTGACATCAATGAGATTCAAGGAACCAATCATATCCCTAAGAAGATTTGCGGAGGGGTCCAACCTGGCTAACCCACCTCATTTTTCATCCAAACCAATAACAGAATTAAAATCACCAGCCATAATCCATGGGAGAAACGGGTCTAAGGCCCGAATGAAGCTGATGTGAGCCCAAAGATTTGACTTACCTGAAAGATCAGTAGGAGCATAAATATTGGATAAGAGACACCTTTCTTCAGTCGCAAAACAAGAGGCAACTAGAGAGATAGAAGACCGACTAGAAATCCACCATAAGGGGAGCACTTTCCTCGGGTTCCAGAAGCAAGCCACCCCCCCTGAACTGTTCAAAGCACCCACCCCCTGCCAATTGCCCTGGGGCCAGATGCGCGAAGCACAATTAGCCAAACCATCCACTGTAAGCTTAGTTTCCTGAATAAAAACCACATCGGGTGACTGAGAATCAATTAATCTGCGAACAACCTTTTGTCTAGGGATGTTGTTCAACCCCCTTACATTCCATGATAGAACAATCATTTATGGGGGTGGGAGAAGTGGGAATCAATGGGTTTCACAGACCCAGACTCAACCAAAGTATCCCCCATAATCTTAACCTTCTCTTGATCAGTCTTCCTGCCACTCCTTGACGACTTATCAAGAGGCCCCTTTTTAAAGGATTTCTGTTGTAAGCCTAAAATAGGAGGAGGTTTGTTACCCTTTTCCGAGTCTAAGGCCCCTTTAGGAGCAGGGGGGTCAGGAGCCACCACAATAGATCCCTTCGGAGCCTGTGACCCCTGGAGATCCCTGGTATCCTGAACCTAAGAAGGCAGATCCGGAGTAATATGTTCAACCTAAAGGTCCCCTGGAGATAAAATCCGATCCTCCTTCTTTTCATCCTCATCCTGAACTTCATGCAGACCCTTAGCCCCAAAAGAGAACTCAACTGGAATACCTTCCTCCTATACCAAATCTTCAAGAACATCAAATCTGTTAAAAGTGCCATCATTGTGTCTATCCAACCAGGTTCTCTTCTTACCCTTGCCTTTGTTATGGGACTTAACTTGAGTGAAGCCCTCATTATCTACAGGTACATTAGGCACAGGATCCTTCCCCTTGTCCCCCATAGGAGGTCCAAAGGCAGCCAAGGGGAAGGGTTTAAATCTGGGACATTTGCGGTGTAAATGACCATATTCATGACAAACTCAACATCTAAAAGGGAGGGTCTCGTAATCTAGCTGTTGGATCCAAGAAGAAGATCCCATGCGGATTTCCATAGAGTCTAGTAACGGATTATTTAAATCAACTTCTACACAAATACGAGCAAAAGAAATTACCTTACGATCTTGAGTTTGTGTAGTTGCTCCCACAGGTTTTCCAAGAAGCAATGAAATTGAGTGAAGAATATCTTCCCTCCAAAATTCCAAAGGAAGCCTCGGCAAACGAACCCACACAGGTACCTGTGAGGGGATCTCTTCAACAAAGTTGAAGCCCATGTGCCAAGGCTTGATGAAAAGCCCCACCTGGTTAAAGAAATAAGGGCCTCCTTCAAAAGCCCTATTCCTATCCGACATGCATGAAAAGATAACTAGAAAATAGTTATTCGTTGCCAAAATAATCTCCATATCACCTTCGGGATTCCAAACCCGATGAGCCCAGGAATCCAACACAAGTAGAGAAAGACGAAGGCCCAAAAATTTGCAAATAAGGGCATGATTACGCCAGTATTCAACATCCTCTGAAACTTGCTCAAGTTGAATAACCAAAACAGGTCAATCCTCAGATCTTTCCAAACATCCATTTACTTTTTTTATTCGAAGCATCCCTTTTGAGGAGGAGACCCCATCTCCAGATAGGGGTTTACTCATCTGATCTTCAATATTGGCATGCAACGAAGAAGACGGATCTGCCATCTCCAAATCCCCAGAGGAAATCTGAGACAAAACAAAACCCCGATTCTCCATGGGACAAATAACACAACCCCACCAGCAAAGAGAGAAGGAACAAGAGACCCACAGTCTCAAATCACAAAATACCACCCGCCAAGAAAATGTCGAGCACAACAAAAACACAGGAAAAAATTGTTCTCCCACAACCAGACAAGGATTGGACCCCCAATCCAATCCACGCACCCCTGAGCAAAGGTAAAACCCCTCCCGAGATCGCAGCCCAGCCACGACCAACAGCCACAGTCAGAAAGAAGCTTGGAAGAGCTAGGGTACGCGGGCCCTAGCTCGCACCTAGACGACGCACAGAGCCATTTTCCAAAATTATAAATTTTAATATTAAGGTTTGGGCCTTGGTTGTTGGCACTACAGGCAAGAATCCCCACTAGTTCACCAAGGAGCCTCCCCTTAATACGAGGGTAAACAACAAACTCCATTGTTGACGCAGTAAAGAGCGACCCCGCAAGGTTTGAACCTTGGTTGTTGGCTCTACAGGCAAGAAGCCCCACCATTTCACCAAAGGGTCGCCCCCTAAAAGTTTAATATTAAGGTTTGGGCCTTGGTTGTTGGCACTACAAGCAAGAAGCCCCACCAATTCACCAAGGAGCCTCCCCTTAATACGAGGGTAAACAACAAACTCCATTGTTGACGCAGTAGAGAGCGACCTCGCAAGGTTTGAACCTTGGTTGTTGGCTCTACAGGCAAGAAGCCCCACCATTTCACCAAATGGTCGCCCCTCAAAGTTTAATATTAAGGTTTGGGCCTTGGTTGTTGGCACTACAGGCAAGAAGCCCCACCAATTCACCAAGGAGCCTCCCCTTAATACGAGGGTAAACAAAAAACTCCATTGTTGACGTGGTAGAGAGCGACCCCGCGAGGTTTGAACCTTGGTTGTTGGCTCTACAAGCAAGAAGCCCCACCATTTCACCAAATGGTCGCCCCTTTTACTCTATTTGGAATAGTTGTGAGTTGGATGATTAAGTGGAAGTAGATTAAAAAAAAAAAAAAATTATTGTACACTATTAAATAAAAGTACTTGGAAACACCATATGATTGCAAATAAGTTGTTTGTTACACAAACTATGTTACAATATTGGTTTTAAGTCACATATTGTTGAATTATGATTCATAGAGTGTAATTTATTTGGTAGATAATGTTTTTACCATGCTTAAACTAAACATGTGGATGTATAATATCCTTTTATGAAGGATATTGGTGAATTAAGGAAAGTAAAAATTGAGGATACTAACACTTAAGTACAAGCTACTAATTCTTTAACAAAACCTATGAATACTATACTTTTTTATGATACAAGGATGAGATGGGTTTATTTCTATCTCACACGTGAGGTTAACTTCTTGGGATGATAGAATTTCTCCTACAATGGATATAAAGAGCTCAATAATCTTAGAAATTTGGTGTTCTATTAAATCATAGATAGTTATTGATGTGTTTCATAACGTTTTCTTCAAAAATATGTGTTTTTTAATTAGATGGATGAGGTCATGACACATTAATGCCCCCACTCCCCTATTATATATTTCAACCATTAACTAAAATGAGGCAAATGCATGTCCTAATAAATTGACCTTCAATTCCTCCGTCTCTATCCCATACCATAATGATTCAACATTCACATACTATTCTCTACACTAGTTCTATATTAGGACTCACACATGAAATATTTAACCATAAACATTATAGTAGTCTTCTAAGGCTCTAGAACATTATCTTAACTAATTATTTTACTTTATCATAGAAATCCCTTGATAGTGAAAATATTGCATCCTTCTCAAAACAACCAAAAAATGGGAGTGAAGGTGGAAAGAGTTACTTTAAATTTTGTCTTATTAAGAATGGAGTGAGATTCATCAAACAATAGATGAAATCCTTAAATATATCATCATTATATTCTATCTCCTTTTCTACTTTAAATGGAAAAGTGATGAGATATTGAGAGCATAGAAGAACAAGAAAATGTATTATGAAGATTTTATTTTATTTTATTTTCTATTTTTTTGGTGTAAGAAAGAAATGAAAAAAATATTCAAAGAAGACTAGTATGAAAGACTATCAAATATGTAGAATGATACATTGACACACTTGATGAGAAAAGTGTCTATATTTTAAATTATTGAATTTTTGTATGACAATTACTTTTTCTACATATAAGCATTTCTATGTAATCATTAACTCGAGAAATCATGAGTACTTATTTTAATGGCTTATATAGACATGTGGAAATTTTATAGATTGGGGTACTTAAGTGGATTTATTTAGAGCTAATGTAAGTTAAAATTCTAATAAATAATAAAAATAGGATATGTATCTAGACATACATTTATTTTACCATGATTCATCATGCCAATGTGTTTGTTAAGAGTGAAGATATATGACTCTAAAATTTCTAAAATGTAGTCTAGGATCTGAAAAGATAGTGTATTTGAGCTTTTTATTATGCACATAAAGGTGATAGTAAGCATGGAAAACTAAGAGAAATCTTTAGAGAAAATAGAATCTAGAGTTATTATTGAGTTGGTGAATTTTACGTATTGTTGAATTGGTGAATTTTAAGTATTGTTGAATTGAATAATCTAAAGAGGTGTTTAAGTGAGTGGTGGTGTTGCTATTTGAATTGTAGAACTAGATATACACATTAAAAACACATAGGTTGGTATGTTGTGAATTGCAAGTTAATAAACATAGTGTATTTTGAATCACATGTTTTGAAACATCCTATTTCTCATAAGAATAATATAGTATAATAATATAATGTAATACAATACAATACAATACAATATAATATAATATAATAATAATTATTAAATAATACTACAAATTTAATTATATTATAAAATATATAATAATAATAAAAATAATAATAAATATATATAATATAATAATTTTAATATATACTAACATAATAATTTTAATATCATAATAATAATATAATAAAATAATATAATACTATAATATAATATAATAATACAACAACAATACAATAATTTAATAATTGTAATATTCTAAAACTAATATTTAATATATAATTTAATATAATATTAATTATAAAACAATAATATTATTATATAATAATAATACAAATTTCATTACATTATAAAAAATTATAATAATAAATACAGTAATAAATATATAACAATATAATAAAATAAAATAATATAATAAATTCAATTTAAATTAAGTTGGACTGCGCTTTAAGTTTGAATAGATGAAAGGAAATCTGGGCGGCAAAACTAAGTAACAGCTGCAATTTCCGTCATCCCTCTGTCATCACTTCGCTCTGTTTTGGTCTGTCGCTCTATCTTGGTGGGTCCCTTTATAACGATTTTGTATGATGTTATCTATGCTCATATTCGAAACGGAAAATAGAAAACAGAAGTCGAATCCTGCAACGGTTGCAACGGTAAATCCGTAAACGGAAAGCTACGAAGGGTAAAGGTGAGGTTAAGAGTGGGTCAAAAACGGTACGAAGGGGAAAGGTGAGATTAGGAGTGGGCCCGGCCACCTAAGCAGTTAATGCTTAGAGTGTGCCGGTTAAGCCCGGCCTTCTTAGAGCGGCTACATGTGCTTCACTTTCAGATCTTTTATCAAACAAGTCTTTCGATACCAAGGGAAGGAATGGGCATAAATCCATATGGTGCTTAACTGGTGGCTTTTCCTTGAGGCGTCTTGTCAAATAATTCGCATACCATGTCTATGCTCACGCATTTTGCATGCAAGTCAACCAGTGCACAATATTATAGTGCAATCCTATTTCTCAGATTGTTTCATTAAGCATCACCAGTATTAAAATAACGGAAATGGTTCTCATCTAAGGTGGAATTTGGTCAAACTGTTCGCATACCTTGTCTATGCTTAAACATCGTGCATGTAATGATCGACCATGTATGTAATGTATTAAAAGTTACTGTCATGTGAAGTAGGCGCAGCCCTCATCCACTCAACCTGCGCAGGTGCATGCGCCCAAAACACAAGCAAAGCTTACAATGTTAGAATGTGTCTATAGTGCTTCATTGAATCCAAGATTTTGAAAGCTCTCCTATAAAATCTATATAGTGCTTTATTGAATTGAAATCTCTCCTATAAAATCTATTTTGTGCATATCCTGCAATCACGACAGCCATGAGAAAACTTTTCTATGAGGCACTCTACCAACAATTGACGTGTACCTAAATTGTATGGCATGTTGTTTGGTTGATAATTGATACAACACCCTATGTTTGCTAATCCATGCTTGTATGTTTTGGCATTCGATGTTTCAAAGCTGCAACCTTCTTAGCTAAGCATATTTCTCCAACCTTGCATACCCCTTCTGTGGTTGTGGATAATGTAGACACATAAAACTGTTTTGGATCGGCAAACCACATTTTTCGATGTCTTACTATATTTTGTTTATTGTCCAAATTCAATTATTAATTAAATAATTCTTAATTCACATCTTTTATTCTTCTTGATTATTTAAATAAATTATATTTATGTATTTAAATACGTCATTAATATCTTATGTCCTCTTATAATTAAATAAGTTCTTTAATTTATTTAATTTTTGACCACCTTATCTTTTCATCATAATTAAATAATTATCTTTAATTATTTAATTGTCTTATTTGACTTTTCCTCTAAATTTAAATAAAATCATTTATTTAAATTGTCCCACTTTCTAATTTCTTTCCAAGTAAATAATTTAATTTAATTATTTAATGTCACATGGTCCCACTTTTTTTAATTAAATTAATTTTAATTCAAAATAATAACTTTCCCTCTTAAATCAAGTAATTTTAAATTAATTATTTGATTCTCCAACTTTTTCTTTTTTTTAAATAAATCTTTATTTATTTAACTGGATCCCATATCTTGATTTTTGAATTAAAAATCAGTATTTAATTCAAAATGAGGATTTTTCCTCCTTATCGCAATCTTTCATAATTGGATAATATCTTTATTATCTAATTAGCCATTGGTCATTTAAATGGAAAAAAAAAATGATTTTCTCTCCAACTCAATGCTTTTTTTGTATTGATCTCATCTTCTATATTCATCTTTGTCTCAACTAACCTCCATTGTTGATTAAATTATTTTTAATTTAATCTTGATCATTCATCTTTTCTCATTGAACCCTAACCCTACTTGCTAATTGTCACATCGAATCTTGTCCATTGATTCTAGGGCAATTTCTCATCTTCAATCTTGGTCTTTCATCCAAAATTGCATTTCCTATAAAATGTCAATTTTGCTCTCATTTGTCATCTCATGTCATCTTGTCATCTCATACTCTTGCACTCTTGTCATTTTGTCATAGGCATATTCACATTTCATTTGGCATATTTAGTCATAGATTATAGTTGCATGCTTGCATAGTAGTGCATCTTCATATCAAATCCTTCAATGTTTGTTTAGGGCTTGTCAAAAACATTAATTTGCTCACATAAGATTTGAGGGCAATATCATATTTCCAGCAAGTTAAGAAGGTGTAATGGAGGTCAGCCATGGAGAATGAAGATATTGGGTGAGATCTATCCTTTTGTTTTCATTTATTTTCCTTTGCACTTCATTACTTTCTTTGGGTTTTTGTTTTTATGATCTAATCATGCTAACCTGAGAATTTCCCATAGTTACAGATAAGACCCATCTCTTGCATAAAAGCATGAACCATTCCATGGCTTTCAATCCAATTTCAACCAAGTATCTTTTGGGTTTGTAGATAAGACATATATATTTTGAAAACAAACAGAGAAAATTTAATCTAACCTTCAAATCGAGATCCCATTAATCCACTGTTGGAGGAATAAATTCACATCTTAAGCAAGCACCGAATCATACTGACCTAGTCAAATTCACAAGATATGTTTCAAACAAATTGGGTATGATATCTCCTTGGTTTTAGGTTTTAATGAATAAATTAGAATCTGCATGTACCACAAGAAACATCTGCAAGTTTATACAAGCAATGTACGTGTGTGAGATAAATGCACAGACCTAGGATTGGGAAATACACATTTTGCTTCCTCTGGAATGGCCCAAAGGGAATGTTTGTAATCTTCGAATTAAGTGAATGATGTGTCTCTTATGCCTCGAATGAATCTATATATATAGCATTGTTAATAATATTCATTAAAGGATTGGTTATACTTAAGTGGTATGTCATCCTAGAACATAAGTTTGTCAAACCTTTTGATATTAAAGTACTTTCTTGATTACCTTAAGCAAATGTTGTTTGCATTATCATAATATTGATATCACTAGAAGAAGAATATTTACATGAAACTTGATGATTCTCGTTAGAAAGGTAATCAATATCCTTTTAAATATTCATATAGTTTCTTGATATTAAATAGAATGACGACATGAAAACATAGTATAGTTGGTAGTATTGAATAGATTTCATTATGATGTACTATTATATGTCCAAGAGATGCCTACCTAATAAGCTATGATTATCTACTCAATCAAGTAAGGTAAATTTGGAACATCTCAAGTTAGTGACTGAGAAGATGGTTAAAATATAATCTTGATGAAAGTAATTAGGTTAATTAACAAACTATTTCTATAATTTGTTAAATCATTTCTTAAAATTTTAATATAAAAAAAATATTGATCTATAACAATTTGGATAGTAATGTTTAGTGGAAATTATGGAATCTAATAAAGAAAGAAAGACTCACTATGTATATAAAAGATTTATTTCGTTGATTAATATTAATTAATTTGAAACTCTTATCAAATGTGAATAGGTAGTTGCATACCTTCTTTAAATAAGTAATCTAAGTAGACATTAGGGCTCAAGTTTATATTAAATTGTATCCTTTTACGAAAAGATAGTTTCTTTATGTATTTAAAATGTACGTTTTTAGCTTATTAGATTTAGATCTGTATTAATTATTAATGTTTTATCTAGTAATTCTACTTGAAATTCTTAATTGTTAAATTGATATGTATCATTGCATGAGATGCAAATGTCTTCATGGTCATGATTAAATAATTGTTTGTGACTTGCTTAAGTGGTTGTATTGCTTGATCAATTGCTTGCATTGTATATGTGTTTGATTGATGAAATTTAGGTGTTTTTGGGCTATTGATTAAATGTGGAGTCTTTTGTGCAAAATTGTTAAGTTGGCTTCTAGAGGCTTGGGAGGGAATATTTTTGGTATATAAGGATTCTTTTGTTGGCTTCACCTTGGATGAAAGTTTGACAATGTTTTATGTGTGATTTGTCCAATGTTGGTTTTACTTGGAAATGGTATCCTCAATGGTTTTGAGTTATGTGCTTTGTGCAATTGTAAACCCTACGGGTGTTTCCTTTTATCCTAGTATGGTTTCATGTGATCATGTTAAAATGCAAAATGGTGAATGCCTTGCATTGTATTTGGACTCATGTAATTATGTAAGTTGCAAGATGGTGAATGTCTTGCTTGTTTGTAGGGTTTACTATTTGCAAGTAGGGGGAGTGGCTCTCAATGGGGGTCGGCATCTAGTGAGAGATTGTCAGGATAACCCATTGGATATTTTCTTAATCCAGTGATAACATTAATAATGAATTAGGGGGTTAGGTATTTTTCACATTAATCAAGATAATGGTATGCCTCAACCATGCACGTAGTGCTCGTTTAGACTAAGGATGGGTTGAGAAGGCCTAGTTGGAAAGATCAACTTCCTTGTCCTCACAAAAGGAATGTTGGTTCTGCATGTGTCACCCTATGGGGCCGATATCTAGTGAGAGACTGTCAAGATAACCATAGATGGGGATCAGTGTCTAGTGAGAGACTGTCAAGATAACCCATGCCAGGACCATGCAATGACACTCCTCCCTATTTCAGTCTAGTATTCCCTAGTTGTATGTTCTCCTTTTGATGTGTGTGTGTGCCTCTAGAAGTGAATTCAATGTTGTAAGCAATGTAAGTTTTGTATGTGATGTTAATGTTGTTTGCAGTGTTTGGTTGGAGCCTTGTACAGTCTTGTTTAAGTTAGTTTTTTACCTTCTTGATTGTCTATTTGTAGTGGTACCTTATGTTATCTTCTAGCACAGGGGGTGGACCTTAGGGTTCCACATGGTTGAGAGGTTGGTGTTTTTTTCTCCATTGGGTTTCCCTTTCCATTGTTCGTGTGCATGAAGGATGAACCTCATGTAGCAGATGTCAGTTCGTGTTCCAGTTTGGGAGGACAATTTCCTATGTATATGTATTGAACTTGTCTATCAATTGTATCATGTACTATGATATCGATGTATACTTTACATTTGTATTCAGGAAAGTATTATTGTAACAATCTAATGATGTAACGAGTAATGATGTACTCCCTTGTAATGGAATTCCGTATATGTATTAGTTAGTGTATATAAATGATCTTTAATGTTTATCTGATGTCATGTTCATGTTCATAGTTGTGTTAGTAATGCAGTCATGGAGCCTTAGAGGACTCTGGTTTAGATTATATATTGTGTTGTATCATGCAGTCCATTGTTATTTCTCTTTAAATAAATAAAAAATTGTTCCATTATTGTTGCATGTTTGTGTTGTCCTCTGGGGTTCTATGGCGGGGCGTTACAATAAACCTAAGTAAACTTAAGCTATATGTGAATAGGTCAATCCTAGAAATGTGATTAGATAACTAGGTATGATAATTACTCTATTTACACTAACACCTCCCTTAAGTGCAACTTGGGTAGTAATGTATGCACTAATGATGAGTCCCAACTATTAGGCCATATTAGGTACTCATGCACAAATATATAATAAAGTGGAACAAAGGAGAAGAACCCAATGGGAAATAAAAACCCCTCTCTAAAATAATAAAATATGCAATGAAATATACAAGTGACGAAGATAAAATAAGGACTCATGATGAGCCCCCAAGGACTACTAATATAAAGTACAATGTTTTCTCCTCATAGAAGAGAAAAGAGAGAAGGCCTATGTGACTCCTTTAGAAAATGTGAAGTTATGAGCTCCATGTGAGGAAATGCTTCCTCCCAAAACTAAGATGAGAAGAAAAACCATGCATCATCCCCTCAAAATGATACATACAATATTGATAGAAGCTTCAAAACTAGATGTTGAAGATGATCCACAAATGTTGAACAATATTTCTCCCCTTGGGAAGAAACAACACCACATATGTGTGAAAAATGGCTTCCCATTATGGATAAGAATATGCAGGAAGTAGAATAAATGTCTCTAAATGTTGCACATAATCCAAAGATTGAAATGATACCAATTATTCCTTCGAATGAGGCTCAAAGGCCTTCAAGACAATGTTGATGTGTGATGGATGCTAATAAGATAGATCAGGTAACATAGAAGATTCTAGCACATGGACCATGTATGTGTGGTTATGTCTAAATCAATGTGAATTTGATATTGTTGTAGATGATGATAATTAAGTTGGATAGGTCAACTAATGAATGTGCATAATATATAATGATAGAATCCAATGTAGGCGAGACAAGAGTAATATCCAAAGATGGCAATAGTTATGCAGCTTCATCAAAGTTGTCATCAAATAGAAGATGAATGTCCTCAATAGTGTCATCCAAATCTACAAGGTGGGATTCCATAAACAAATATGTTGTCTAGTAGATATGCATTCCAATGTGGTGGATCTTGAATGTTGATAGAAATGACTTGATGCAAAGAATCATTGGAACACATTAATGATTCAACACCAATTTTAGATTGAGCAATAGTTGTTGTGGGTGATGAGATATCAATGCAAGTCTTTGGACTACATTGTTAATCCCCAAATGATGGTGCCTCACAAGATGTCTGAGTGAACTAGATGATGTTTTTGCATGTGTTGGAATTAGACGATCAAGTAAGGCAATACCATGACTAAGAAGAATTCGTTCCAATTCCTCAGTTCAACAAAACCAACTTTCTTCTATTGTATGCTTTTTCTTTGTTTTTTCATTTATCACTATAAAATGTACTTGACTTAGCTTAATAAACTCAAACGATATCATAATTTCCAAATTATTATCCCCCAAATTCAACAATTGAAGCTAGGGACAATTGGTTGTGCTTGGAGGGACGATTCCATTTAAATGATTATTTTCTAAATTTAACATTTTTAGGGAAAATATAACTTGCAAACTTGGATGAATATTTCTCATTAGAAAAATGTCATTGAGAAATAATTATTTTATATGAGGAGGAAAAATTGGTGATATCTATCAATACAATACATTGTTAAACACATTCAAGGCCTTTATTCCTTTCCAAGCTAAAGTATTTGACAAAAGGAAATTTTATAAATATTTTTTTGTGAGATTGATGTATCATAGACTCATATCCAATAGCCAAGAGGGAATTTATCGAAAAATATTATTATAACCTAATTGTAACTCTTTGAGTGAGTGTTGAGTCAAATTTCACAAGAGGAATTGACCATCCATGTTGCATGATATCATATATAAGCTCATTAACTAGAATGAAGGAACCTAGGTGGTACTAATATTAAGTACATGATTGGATAAGGATAAAAACTCTAATTTTCTAAGGTTTTAAAAGAACCCCTCAAAAATAATCTAATGGTCATTTAGTAAGAAACAAAGACTTTCAAGTGAAGAGGATAGCACTAAGGAGAAAATACTCTAGTTGAATGCATTCTCATTAGCATAGATCTTGGTAAGGGAGGAGATATTTGAGAAGATAATAAAAAATGTTCAAAAATAGGTGTGATTGATGCATTTTAAATAGGCATGAGCCATGCATTTGAAATGGGTGTGAGTGATGAATTACATTTTTGTATAATTTTCTATAAAAGTGGGACTAATTATTACATATTGGTTACTCTCTAGTTTGCGTAGGCAAATGTATAATTACAATGATGATGAGTATCGACACAAGTATAGAAGATTAGAGAAGAATTTTTAATTTTGATGCATAAAATTAATTGTAATTTTTTTTATATTTATGTATAAATATGAAAAGATGTGGTTTTTTATCAATAGACTTTTGATTTATTGGTAAAGTTGAATGATTTATAATGAGCCTACTAGGGATCAAGCTTTTCCTACTAGGGAGCGAACTCAGTTTTTTTAAGCACAAATTCTTGACACTATAAAGGACAAGGTTATGATCTTTCCTTGAATTGTAATGTCATAAATCATATCCTATGCAATTTTGAATTTCATGAACCTACCCTTTAGATAAATTAAATTTGATAATGCAATATCCCTTTTACCCTACCTTAATTATATTCTTAACCCATCGTTTATGGCCATTAAAGTGAATTTATGTCTTGGATGAACGCGCACAACGTAGACGTCTATGTGTCATGCAAACATCCTAAATAGATTATCGACTACAATAGTCATTGATACGTTACGTTTTTGTTATCCCAAAATTTGAACTTGAAAATTTTGAAATTTCAAGAGCACCCAAACCATGAACTTGCCAAACATGAAAAGAATTAATTTTCAAAATTTATTAAAGCTGGTCCAAAATCCTTTTGTGAGCTTGATCCTAACCACATTCCAATTAATCTGGCCAATTTTCATGCCCATATGCCTCACCGTTTGAGAGATTTTAAACCTTACATTTTTCCCTGCCAAGTTGCAAATGAGGCTAAAATTCAAGTTTCTAAGTATTGGAACTTAAAACAATTATCGGTTTCACTCAGAAGAACTCAATCCTCTTGTTGTCCAAATTTTAAGCAAAATGGGGCTGATTTGTGGAAGATATGAAGGTTTTCATCTTGTAGCCAGAGCATAATGTTGGGAAAAATAATAGATGCATTTAAACTCCATATGAAAATTTAAAAAGGCTGGAAACTTAGATGCCGCAGGTTTCTCAAGTTTTGTAACCTTGGTCGTGGGTTTCTCAAGTTTCATAACCTTGGTTGCGGATTTCTCAAGTTTCGTAACCTTGGTCGCGGATTTCTCAAGTTTCATAACCTTGGTCATAGGTTTCTCAAGTTTTGTAATCTTGGTCGCGGGTTTCTCAAGATTCATAACCTCCTCATTTAATGATGAGTATGACATGGCTTTCTCTATATTTTATGATGTATTTAAAGGAGAAAATCAAAAGTCAGTCCAAGAGATTGTTACGACAAGAAAGAAGTGGTCATTGTAACTTCTTCAAGAAGTGGTTAATATCAAAAGGGAGAATATTCTTTTTCATTTGAAAGAAGCAGTTACGGGAACTAAAGAGTCTCATCGGTGAGGCTTATTTATTGTAAAAAAATTTCTAAAGCAGGGATCTTTTTTTTTTCCTGCTATTCAGGGAAGGAAGGAGGGCAGTTTAATTTTCTTTTCTCACAGTTTGTTGTACAAAATATTGAGTCTTTGTATTCACAATTTTGATATTGGAGAAATAAGGAAGATTTTTTCAGATCTTTGCATGTGTTGATGTTTTCTTTAGATTGTCAATGAACTTTGGGTCTTTGCAATTACTTTCCATTATTAATTTTGTTATGTCAAGTTGTATGTGTATTTATTTCTGAAGCTTTGAATTCAGAATAATTCATCTATTGAAGGGAAAATTTGTTGCTCATTCTTTTCCTGAGTATCATCTATGGGTGTGAGATAAGGGGGCTTTGCACGTCAATTGTCTGCATTCACTTAATCTTGAATTTAAATCTTTAGCATCTACTTTCATGGTTATGGGTAGGTGTCAGTTACCTTTTCTGCTTTCCGGTTAAAAGCATACCCTCAGTTTTCATTCATTGCATATCTTTCGAAGGTAGTTGTGCTTTGTAAAATAAGCAGAGAGCACTTGCAAATATCATTGCAAGTGACACAACTGTTAGTACTATTTGTTCTTCTTGTTGGGCTTTCTGAGTCATTTTCTTTCATTTATTTTCGAAGGACAAATATGTCAACTAACAGTTTCCCACCTACGAACAAACATAACACAGTTGCTATCTCACATGCATGTTTGGATGACCCTTGCATGCATATACTTTCATAAAAAACTTCATTTTTATTCATTTCTTCAACTCTTGAACTTATTCTCTCATTCATTCTCTCACTTTCTCATTCAATTTCTCATTCTCTCATTCATTTTCTTAGTCTTTCTTGCTCTTCTACATTGTAATAGCTCCATTCTACCATTTTTATTGCATATTCTTGTTCTCACAAGGAATTCTACATTGTTCTTTCAAGCATGGAGATTGTGGTCTCTTCCTTTCAACATTCCCATCTTGCTAAAGGGAGGGTAACTGTAATTCTTTTATTGCATTATCATTTAATATAGTTAGCATATTATTAAATAGCACATTTATTTCTTCTATCACGTCTAGTTTATTTTCTATCTATCTCGTCTAGTTGTCTATGGAGGTCAAAACACCAAAGTGGGGGTTTGACTAAGGCAAGCCCCTAAATAGCCCCCAACATTTTTCTCAATTTTACATGTGTAGTTATTGAATACATCTCTTCGCTAGAGGCTTTGTTGCTTGGTCTATTGTGAGTATTTTCTTCCTCTTTTCTTGTTTGATAATTTGAATTCTATTCAATTTATATTAACTTAGTTTCTATTAATTTTTGTTATTTTATCGTGTTCTTAGAGTTCCTAGAAAATAGAATTGTTAGTAGGTATTTAGTAGTTTTTTGGATAGTCTTTATTTTTTATTTGTAGGAGATGCCAGTGTGTCATGAGGGTGTCCACACATCACACTATCATCTTTGACCAAGATCTTGTCAATTTTTCTAGAAGACCTTTGTGACTTGCTCTTTCGGTCTCTAATACTCTCTCATTTTATTTCTGCATAAAATATAAACAACAACCCTTTATCATTTTATCATGTTGCTTGAGCTTTGATCTTTGAGGAAGTTAAGGACCATTTTCCCCTTGAGACCTCATCATTTTGAGGGTCTCGAATCTCCTCCTTTGCATTTTGGTGAACTTGATGTGAATGCGTATTTGCTCTAATCTTTGTTAAAAAATTATTTTCTCTTATTTGGACATCTATTAGACTGTGTGTCATGATATTTTTATGAGTTTCACAACCTAGTCTACAACTTCTTGGCACATAGTAAGAAGAAGCATTTGACATTCAGACATGGGTTCAAGATGACAGTTTCATCCAACCCATTAGGGTCTTGATTTTGAGTAATTCACTACATGATTATCACCTAGCTATACACCTCCTTGCATTTTTATTTATGTACCTAAAAATGTTTATTTACAAGTTATCAACCTAGTAATTCATCTAGATCCTCTTCTCCTATAAACCATGAAGCTTCTCTTAGGGTCCCCTTTGAGTAGGTCCAATCTTTGGAGGAGAGGTTGAAAGAGTTTGAATACTTTATAAATTGTGGTAACATGTATACTCAAGTTGCTCCTACTATTGGTAGTTTGAGGGACTTGCTTATATCATACCAGAAGGTCCTTAAGTTGCTATGTGCTCTGTCCAATATTGTCAATGCCCATATACTTTTGTACACATCAGTCTTGAGTAGGCCCCAACATACCCAATCAAATGTCACTGGTATCCATCTGACTCTTCTAATTTTAGAGGTATTTTTGTACATGGTGGACACCAACCCTTTTGTACCTTCCTCAACTGTCGTTGATAAGACAAATATTGCATCTAGAACCCTTGTTAATCCTGGAGTTAAGGTATCCTACATCCCTTTAGGGTATGGCATACCTCATCCATCTAGATCAATACCTCAAGTTACTACCGCCATGTCTAATCCACCATCAAATCCTATTCTAAATACCCTATTACAAAATATGAGTCAAAAGAAGTCACAATTAGCTAGCCTAGCCAACGCCACACCTCCCATTCCACCTTGCAACCTTTTTATCATCATATTCCCTTTCCCTTGAATATTTTGAATGTCCCTATCCCCTGAGGGTTGGAAATTCCAAAGTTTGATAAATAAAGTAGCAGAGGTGATTTGAAGACTCGTGTCTCATCATTCACTACCATGTGTAGCAACTTCCTCTATCAGGTTGCATTTCTAACTAACTATTTATGTCATCCATCAAGTGTCTTCCCTCAAGGATATGAAATTGGAATGGTTTTCTCTCTTCCCAATAACTCAATTTTCACCTTTGAGTAGTTAATCAATCAATTCTTTAAATAGATCTAGGCTAACATTGGGTCAAAGATCGCATTCACTAATCTCATTCATTGCAAGAAGGGGGGATCGTGAGAGAGTACCTAATTTTATTGCTTGATGTCAATCCATATTTGCTTAGATCCTCTATGCCCTACTTGATTTCAATGTCCAACATGTGTTCATGGCGAATCTATAGCTGATATTGCAAGAAAAAGTTCTTTTAATGAAATACTCATCCTTTGCTCATTTTTGTACTATGCTCAGAGACTATCAACAAATGGTAATGCAGTACAAGGGATCCTCCTCATCCTCTCCTCTCAATAGTCAGACAGTCGTGTCTATTCTGAGAGAGTTTAAGAAAAATATAGTAGAGAATGTTGTTTATGTTCCTACTGAAAAGAACAATGTTGGACATAATAGAGTTTTTATAAAATTATCTAAATCGTATGCAAGTGTTCTCCAAAAATTATTAAAAGATAATTTAATTTCTCCCCTAAAATCAGACCTTTTCCTGATGATAAACCATACCCTAGTTGGTATGATGCACAAAAGTTTTGGCAATATCACTGTGTCCCAAGTCATGACACTAAACATTGTGTGTGTCTCTGGCATGTTGTCCAAGACCACATAAATAGCAGTACCATCCAACTCGATGATAGAAAACAAAACTCGAACAAATATGTATTTAAGGCTAATAGCCAATTACAAATTTATGTAGATCCCTTTTCTTCTCATTTTACCAAATTAATAACATATGTGTATTCATCTTTTGAACCTGATCATTGTGAGTATGTGAACATGGTCTCATTCACTCCTATTCCTCATATGAGTCATGTGGATAATATTCTTGACATATCTTTCACACCACATGAATTCCCCCTTAACAAGGAGCTTTGCCTTCTGTACATCCCTGCTAAGGTCAATGTTAACATCATAATTGGTGTCATGGTTAATCTTTCCAATAGGGTAAATGTTATCATGACGAAGACTCTCTTCATTAACAATTTGCATAAGGATAAATATGAGGAATCAAAGGCTACGATCCATACTTGCAATGCTTTCTCTATACCAACCATTGGTTCCATTTCCTTGATGATCCTAATTGGACCTAAGTCCATTGATGTTCCTTTTGTCGTGATTCATGAATCTAACTTATTTAGATTCCATGGCTAGTCTCCATAAATGCAACCACATTGGTAGTTCACAAATATCCAAAGTTCCTTCATGATGGCACAATGCATTGTGTTCATGATACTAGATACAAACCCTTAATGTCATGTGGGGGCTTTTCATTTGATCATTTTTGACCTGCTCCTATTGGACCTTTACCACATCATGGAGACTTGTTCTACAAGGCTTATTTTAGGTACAATACTGGAGTTGTGGCCCCTAATGTTGTGTTCCCCCCTTCATCTCATGCTATCTCCATGAAGGCATCTATGCATGCATATTAATGTGCTTTATCCTCTACACCTTCCTCCTCGAAGGCTATAGAAAAGAACACTCCCATGAGTAGACCTTTTTTTGCAATTTCACAACCTCTAGTGGTGTCCTCAGTTCCTTCTAATTTTCCTAGCATAGGAAAATGAAAGGTGTCTGTGTTGACGAAATCTAGGCCTCAATTTTTCTAATTCCCAATTTTTCCTATAATCCCTCACCCTACCTTGTATGGTAAGGAAATAATGTACAAGTAGAGTTGGTTCTTCTTGTGTTTCTCTTGTATCTCAGCTCCAGAGGCCTTCTCTCATTCCTCCACCTACTTCTAAAGTAGAGAAATAAAAGGATCTTGTGATTGAAACTCGGGTCTCTATTTTTGTGGCCCCTCATGTCCCTCCTCAGGAGCCTATCCTTTTATCCATAACAATCATGAAGGCTGCTCCTTCAATGGAGTAGGAGGTCTTAGATTCTTCTCAAGCTTCTATTCTTGGTTTTCATAACCTTCAAAACTAACTTGTGTGCAAGTGTAAGCATCATCGATGGGCATTGGCCTGGGAGTGTGATACCTTATAGAAGATCAAGGGTGATCCTCCTATATTTGTCTCTACTCTTGTCTCTGATTACATTATCGTTCCTATTTCTATTCCTATCAATTTAGTTTTGCTTCTGACTTCCTTAAGGGACCCTGATGAACCTTGCCCTGAGCAGGTACAAGTGTTCATCTCTCCCTCTTCAAAGCCTCCCCTGATCACTTCTCTACCTAACCTTCATCCTTTTTTTGAGCTTGTGGATATGCCTCATACAAAGGTCGTGTCTATTGATACTCCCTCTGTTTCTTCCCTTTATTCCACTTCTGACATGAGGATTCCACATCCTCCTCTTAAGTGTAAGTTAGAACACGACCTCATCCCAAACAATGGTCATAAAGAGTCTTCTTCACCCAATTCTAGTTTGGTTTGTTTCATTCTTATGATGGAGAAATCTCCTTCCTCAAATTTTGTCATTGCCCCTCTTTCGGAGGTCAACAACGACTCCTTGATTTCTCAACCTCCCCCTATTCAATCATTGCACTCCACTCTAGAGAAGTGCATTTTTTACTCATTGGAGGATATTCCAACTTTGTCATCCATCTATGTTAGATCGATGACGATAACCTCACAAGAGCTCCTCGATGGGAATTTTGAAGTGGCTTCCTCCTTGTCTCTTGTTGCAGGTGAGTCACCTAAAATTGCTCTCGTTCTCCTCCCTCTGCAAGCTCATCTACCCTCCCCTTAAAATGATCTATATTGGGGGCAAGATGAATTGTTAGAGGTTCTTGACTAGAGCAATAACTCTTCTTATCTTTCAATTTTTCTGTTGTTCCCCCATACTTGTTTGTTTATGTTTGTGATCCCCCTTGGAGGACCCTCGATACCCTTGTATGTACTTCGATACAAGAGAGAAAATTTATCGTAATTTATTCTATATGTTTCATCATTCTTCTATTTGTCATAAATTAATTTCCTTTTTGTATCGAGGTATTTAGGCCTCTTCCATGTTGACCCAGATTTTTATTTTTCATGTGTTCTTCCTCTTGTTTCAATCTATTTGGGGGTGATGACAGTTCATATAATTTACACTTTATATATATGATCAATTTTGACCCCGAATACATGGATCCCCCAATGGTCTCAATTCTTTACCTTTGCTTTTTCTTGATATTGTGGATTCTATGTGCTATCCCTCATGTGATAACATCCCATGGATACATATCACTATGTATGTCATGACACATCTTTCTATTTGTCTTTCTTTTCCTTAGAATGAATTGTGCTCCTTTGTGTAGCACATATCATTCTAACGAGAGGATATCATATTTGGTCATTCTTATTTTTCAAAAATATTTTAAAAATATTGATGTCTTATAACCTCGTCATCTAGCTTGGGGGAAACCTAACTAGACTTGTCTTTTATCATGATCTCGTTGTCTAGCTCGAGGGCAACCTAACTAGACTTATTCTTTTGTCTTTATCTTGCAACATAGTTTACAACAGCCATAGGCATGTCAGCTTGTCGTATGGTCTCTAGCAACACAACTTGCTAGCCATATTTATCAATGTCATATTTATATTTGATTAGATTTATCACATCTATTTTTCACTTTTTTGCCTAACATGTTTGTGATGGATTTGCAATCAACTTCGTAGGATAGAATATGTGTGTCCTCTTCATGTAGTGGATCAACTTTTCAATCGCATATACCGGATCAAAGACCTATGTTCTCTTCATCCTAGGTATATTCTCTTCAACCTCTTTATCTCTCTAATTTAGCTCACATCTGCTAGAATACACATTCCCACTAAAGTGGATGGAAAATGTAATGTCATAAATTGTATCCTATGCAATTTTGCATTCCATGAACCTACCCTTAAATTAAATTTGATGATGCAATATCTTTTTTATCCAACCTTAATTTTATCCTTAACCCATTTATTCTCGCCTGTTAAAGTGAATTTATTGTCACATCCTCAATAAACGACTTCCATGCTAAACAGTGCAGATGGAGAAAATACTTATAAAATAAAATAAATAAGGAAAGAAGTGAATGGGGAGAGAATACATATTTAATGGGGCATGGAACCCCTTTCCATTTTCCTCAATCAATCATGTGAAGGGATAGACCAGGGAAAAATTAAAGGTGGTCAAAGAAGTAAATGTACGATACAAACACCATTAAATGAGATATGACGTAGCAGGAAATAAGGGGGTGTGTGTCACAATAAGAACATTCATGCCATTAAGAAGGCATGGTTTTTGAAAGAAAATACTTGCAGTGTATAGAGATGATGGAAAGTTCACAAAGGAAAGTTTAACTCGCAACCTCCATAAAGGCACCTTCTTAGTTAGTTTGAGATATATTTTTCCCTTAGGATGTGAGCAACAAAGATAGGGTATGATGTGAAGAGAGAGAGAGAGAGAGAGAGAGAAATGTAGATAAAATGGTGCAGTTGTTCATATGTGTGAATGAGGGAGAGAAGGAAGAGAAATTTGTAGCTATGAATGAAGGACGATGCATAGAGGGAAAGATACTCATAATCCTCCATTAATCTATCATTTAGAGCTTTATTTTGGAAAGAAAAGGCCAAATGGATGGTGTGAGAGAAATAATAGAGAAACTTGGAAACAAATGCAATTGGTCTGAAGAAATCCACTAAATAGAGGTTGACATAAGAAGAAGGGAGAGTATGACATGGATGAAAAGAGGAAGGAAAGGAGTTGTAAGGGTGTGGAAATTGTTCTTCCTCAACACACAAGTAATAAAGGTCAATAATAGTAGAATATACCAAGGGGGGAGGTAGAGGTAAGACCAAAGTCTACAACCTATGCACATGATTTCCTTGCTTGGGTCAATATTAATTCTAGATCATCAAAATTGGTATGAAGTTCAATGTGTACATAAGGGATTATGGTATTTATCCTAAACACAATTTTTTGTTGATTGATTTTTCAATATCTTGTAGTTCTCAAGAGAAATCGCATATCTTTTCCTTCTAAATGAGAAAGGTCTATTTTGTATGTTGTTGGTTTCATTGAAATAGTTTATTAAACATTTATTTTCCCTATAATGAATGAATAATATTTGTATTATTCTACTAGTGGTGGTTGTGCACAGGGGAATATTGTGTGTAAAATTATGTCTTTCATATGGGAATAATTTAATTATGCTAATGATATCTTTAAATAATGAAATAAGGTTACTTTTCTAGGTAGATGATATATAAATACAACCACACATACACTTTTGATTAGTAACCAATACTTCAATGTTATATATGATTTATTTAAGGAACTTTAAATATTATATATCGGATAATTATTGAGGGCTAGAAATATGGATTTTTTTTCCCTCTATTTAACTGTAAAGGGGATTCTCCTATTAGTTTGTGAGAAAATCTAGGCTAAGCCTCTTAAATTTTATTAGAGAGATGCCCATATAGACCTATAATTGTATTTTTGTTTCTAATTATGTAGTTATGGGTTGAATCAATGTAATGGTAATTGTAAGGCAAGGCGGCGACTATCTTCTTAAAGAGAGGATTACACATTGACTATTTTGTGAAGGTCTATCTATATAAATAAATCCTCCATATAAATGTTTTAACTTTGTATGTAGGGGTTGACCATGGTATTATTTTGTACTATACTTTATCAAGAATTTTAGGTTGACTTTTTTGTATCTATAATCATCGACTACTAATGAATTAGATACCATTGCTTGGTAGGGATATAAAAGATGCTTTATGGTATCCTTGAATGGTATCATTATATCATATTCATGATAGAGATGGTCATCATACGAAAGAACTAAAGGATAACATAAACCATGTAGAGCTAAGTTAATCTCATGAACCTAGTACTAGAATATGGGTGAGCCAATATATTACTTGCTTGCATATATTTAAATAAACTTCTAAATTAAAAGAGGATCTATTTGTTTTGAAAATAAAGGATTATGCTTTTAAGTGTACTAAAATTATTCAACCCTATGCGATGCTATAATATAATATGATTATGATACTTGCCATCACCAAACTAATGTGTTGGAACCTCACTTGGACCCATATAGAGGCTACTTACATTGTTGATGTATGATACCGATATTTGACTACTACTTTAAAGGGATGTATGTACTTTATTAATTCCCTATCCTTAAATAGAATTTAAGGTTATCAAGCAACCTCGTACCTTGGTATGCTTGGATCTCCATGCCTGGAAGTTATACCTTTTTAAGTTTAAATAATTTTGTATGGCTTTATTGAGGCGTGAATTGTTCTAATGGCTATTGAAGCAAAAAATTAAAAGGATCATAATGCTTGATCATATTAGTAGAATATTAGTTGGAACCATATTGGGGCTTCACATAATTTTCATACTATGAATATATCTTGAGTACTCTTATTGCTAATAAATGTATCTTAAAAGAGATATCTACTCTATTATGTTATCCTCATATGAATGTTAAGGGGTTTCTCATTAGTATAATATAGTAGTTCAAGATATCACATGTGATATCTAAGATTACCAAATCACATTGTATACATGATACTTTGTTTTAAGTTTGAATACGTTGTATAATATAGGATGCTTGTATATGTGGTATTATCATCAGGATACCAAATGTAAGCGATATATCTATATGGAAGTGGGTATGTAGGCGGTCCTTGGGCGAAGGATGCCTCTGTGACCTTAATTCCAAAGGGGGAGGGTTTGGGGGGATAACTCCGGGGTTTGGGGTTGTTCCTAATTGGCTTGACCTTTCTTCCTCTATAAGCTTCAGTTGAGGCTGAATGGGTAATGAATGGGTATGAACAAGTTAAGGAAATTTAATAACTTATATTAATACACAATATGCTTCTATATAGTAAAAGGAATGAAGTAAGGGATTTGACTAATTTATAGTTGATATTTGATTATATGTATATGTTGGGTAAAGGTCATCTCGTGCTAGCTCCATGTAACTTTTATGTGTTTGTGAAAAAAAACTCCATATCTAGAGGTCTCCACGTATAGCCTCTTGAATCTGTTGATTGTGATATATTTACCTAGGTCACTTGACCAATATTATGAATCATGTTATGTATGACCCACCCAAGAGTGATCCTTTGGGATATTTGAGCAATGATAGGCACTCATTGGACTGTGTCAATGATCGATGTTTGGGCTACTACTAGAAAATAGTCAACATTCACCTAGTTCACAAAGGTGAAGGTTTCTATATGCTATCATGGTTATGATACAGTAATAGTTGCACGAGTAGGGTCCCATTTGTATGGATAACGATAATTTGGGGCTAACCATTGTAACAAGGGGGTTCACTAGCAATCACTAATAGCATGAAAGTGACTAATGCCAAGTGTTATCCAAGATGTGAAGAAGATAGTTGACAATATCACTAAGGTCACAAGGTGGTATATGTCTAGAGCTACTTCTTCCTAGGTGGAAAAACTTGTTGCCAGTGGCCTATAGGCGATTGAAGTCAAAATCCACGAAGTTATGGTAGGTTCACTAATTGTGGAAAGCCTTAGGATGGAGACTAGGCCCATAGTGTAGTATGGGATGCACTAAACCCCCTTCCCAATTGTTGGATTGTATACTTGGCCTTGTTGGGTTGAGGATGGACCCGCGATGCAATATGGGATGCACCAATCCTCTTCCCAATTGTCCAATGGTGTAGAAGATCGAAGAAAATGATGGAAACCATAGTGTAGTGCACAATGCATCAATGTTCTTTTCTATCTGGGATGCGTTATGGACATGTGTTAGTCAACCATTGTGATGTGTCAACCAATTACTATTTATATGTGGTGTGTATTAGAGCTATTCATTTTTTATATATGATGTGTGTTGGAGCTAATCATTGTGGTACATGTGATGTACATATGAGCTAGACACCATTGTACTTGTGATCTACTAGAGCTAGGCACTATGTATTTGGGATGTATATAGGAGATAGTCACTAATGTAATTGCAATATGTGTATGAGCTAGTCACTGTTGTACTTGCGAAGTGCAAATGAGACAATCACAATTGTAATTGTGATGTACATATGAATTAATCAACATTGTACTTGTGATCTATGGATGATCTAGTCACTGTTGGACTTGTGATGTGTATTAGCTATCCAGCGAGTGTATATGGAGGTATGCTCGTGACAACAATTGTGTATGATATTTGGGATTATGGTATGATATGCCCCTTGTGAATATTGTGAGTGTTTTTACACTAATCCTTGGTAATGTTTGGTATGGACCCAACACTTAATGGAAAAGTTATTATCATTATATTATATTTGGATTGATTGATAATTTATGCTTAATTAATAGCCATGGGTTAAAAGCGAGATCAAAGATCTCATGCAAGAGGAGAGAATGAACTCCCTCTAACATTGTTTGGTGAACTATGAAGCCTTAGATTTCCATGACGGGATACATAGGAAGGGTCACCATGAACCCTCAAGATTTAGGTCTAGGTCTAGGAATGACCCTAGTTGCATGAGCTTAACACTTTTTAGTGTAAGCATATAAGTGGTGACGAAGATTCGTTGTCATCTTAGTGAATGAATAACTTTTGTAATTAGCACTTCAAATTTAGATGAAGATGCCCAATCAGTTAAGTTGGTATTTGTGGTGAATTATTTTTAAAAAAATAGAAAGCACCTGAGGGGCAGATTTTACATTTATATCTTAGACGAATGTGTACAGTACAAACATTTGTACATCGCGCGAACATCCCGAATAGATTCCCAATTGCAATAATCATTGAGACTTACGTTTCCCGTCTACCAACAAATCTAATGCCTTTGTTAGCTCACAAGCGCATTTGGACGACCCTTGCATGCATATACTTTCATTAAACACTTCATCTTCATTCATTCCTTCAACTCTTGAACTCATTCTCTCATTCTTAACTTTCTTTCTCTTCTACATTGCATATTCTTGTTCTCACAGGACGCTCTACATTGTTCTTTCAAGCTTGGAGATTGTGATCTCTTCCTTTCAACATTCTCATCTTGTTAAAGGGAGGGTAATTGTAATTAGTTTATTGCATTATTGTTTAATATACTTAGCATGTTATTCTGGCACATTTATTTTTCTATCATGTCTACTTCATTTTATATCTATCTCCTATGGTTGTCCGTGGAGGTGGAAACACCAAAGTAGGGATTTGACTACGGCAAGCCCCTAAACAGCCCCTAAACATTTTCCTTGATTTTATATGTGCAAGTAATGAAGACATCCCTTCATTGGAGGTTGCATTCCTTAGTCTATTGTGAGTATTTTCTTCCTCTTTTCTTGTTTTATCATTTGCATTCAATTCAGTTTATATTGTTTTTTTATATTAAAGTATGTTATTTTCTCACTTTTTTTAGAGTTCCTAGAAAATAGAATTGTTAGTAGGTACTTAGTTGTTTTCTAGGTAGTCTCAGTTTTCAATTAGTATGAGACGTCAATGCGTCGCGAGGACGTTCACACTTTGTGTTGTCATCCTTGGGCGAGAGCTTGTCAATTTATCTAGAAGACCTTTGTGACCCGCTCTTCGATCTCTAGAACTCTCTCATTTTATTTTTGCATAAAACATAAACAACCACCCTTTATCATTTTATCATGTCACTTGAGCTTTGATCTTTGAGGTAATTGAGGACCATTTGCCCCTTGAGACCTCATCATCTTGAGGGTGTCGAATTTCCTCCTCTACATGGACATCCCTCAATCCTCGTCTCTCAATCCAAGAGGTTTTAGTATCATGTCTTAGATGACTTTGGCAAAGTGGACACCCCTCAATCCTTGACTCTTAGTTAAAGTTTTAATCTAAGGTTCATACTCCCATATCAAGTAGCTAAATGATTATGTTGGTTTGATATAAAACCCTCCAACAATAGAAATGAAGACATTTTTTTCTTAGTAATTAAATTTCAAAAAAAAAGGTAAAGAATGAAGATTATTTTGTTCTTCACCCACATAAAGATTAGAAAATAATTTGACTCTAAATTTGAGATTTTTAGGTTTTCTTAAAATATGAGAAGAAATATTGTTCTATTAATTAGATTTCTATAAAATATTATTTGATATTTTTTTAATCAAAAAAATTCTTTAACACTTGGAATTTAATTGTAAAAAATATATTTTCATGTATTTAATTGGATGATTTCTCTCCCTTAATTACTTTTACTTTTATTGAATATGAAGAAAAATAGGATGATTTCTAATTCTATTTCTTATCATTTAAGAATATAATTTTATATCATCGTTATTTTAAATCATATAAATATTTAGATCAAATTAATTGTGATTGTTATATTTTCACATGGTTGAGTGGTTCTCTTCTAATATTTCAAAAAAACAAAAAACAAAAAAAAAATTACACTTTCATAGTTGTAAAGAAAAATATAATCTCTCTAATATAGTCTAGATTGAACTAATAATATATATACAAATAATCATAGATTAACTTAGATGTAATAAATGATTACTTATGGATTATATTCTAAAACAATATATTTTTGGAAACAAATGAAAACAATAAATATATTTTAATTATATGATCAAAGAAATGAATGAACCATGTGATACAACTTGTTGATGGTGTTTTCTGCACAGCAACAACTCAGACAGAATGCAATATTCTATCTCTCTTGAAAGATAATCTTCAACAATAAATTGTTGAAAATCACCCCAAGGTCTCTCGGGTGTTAGGTCATAACAATGCATAAACAACTCAGATAAAATGTGAAATGCTGGTAATCACAATCGGACCTTACTACAAGCAAACTGTATCTTCCTGTTTATCAGATCTTGCAATATGATGATCTTTAATCCTAAATCTAGCCAAATGATAAAGAAATAGCAAAAGACAAGGGTGCAAGGATATAATAGAATCTAAACTACTCCTAGAATGAACAATGCAGATAATAGATATTTGGAATGGACCTATCTCAAATAACCAATTCTTGCTTAACCCACAACGCAATATCACAAGAACAGTGCAATCTTCTAAGGTATACAGATTTTCAAACCATAGATATGCATCTACAATCGAACTTAAGCACAGACAAATATTCGGTCCAGATTGACTTCACCAGCCTACTACAATCAGATAGTTACTGGGAGTATAGACCAGAGATTGCTACAAACATTCCAAATATGAAATCATAAACACCATTCACCAAACTGAAACTAATCTATTTTTGAATATTAAACCCTAAATCTTCAAGCAATTTGAAAGATAGAACAACAGGAACCATGCAAGATGGAATAACACAAAAGATTGCACCAGGAAAACCACAATGTCTTCAGTTGCATTAATCACCCAAAATGCTGCAACAATTCCATTGTTTTGATACAGTATTTGCTTCAAGAAATTGAATACTACTCCTATTACAAAAATACTCTAGTTTTTGCTCTTTAATTTCTAATGTCTTCTTGCTAATGTCTAACCCCAACTCTATAAATACGGAATCAAAATCAAGCAAGGGCCGACCCAAAATTATCATCACCCAATGCAGAAACACTCAATCACCAGGCAAAATAAAAGGAGGGCCAATGATGACCTACCATGGATCAATGCGGATGAAATTCGAGCTCGAGGAAGAAACCAAACGCGTCCTTAGCAATGAGAACTTTAACCAGAAGTGCTCCAATCAATTCACACACAAGCAATCCAAATCAATCCTCTAAACACAAATGAGAATTTCTAATCGCCAGAGCAGAAACAAGTGAGCAATGAAATCGAAATGATGCTTAAAATGCCCTAAATCCGCCCATATACCCGTCTGAGCAAAGGTACCTCGGTCATTAATGCGCGACAAGACACTTCTGACAAATCCGGAAACTCGAGCCCAAAACGGAATTCCGGAAAATCCCAAGATGCGCGGAAATCCAGATTTCGCGGAAATGCAGAAACCGGGGAAAGGACGAAGATCGGGATTTTGGCAGAGTCCGGGAAAATCCGCTAGGACCGGAAAATCCCGAAGTCAGCCAGAAACCCAGATTCGGAGAATCCGACCAGGAACGGACAAAGAGCCAGGGTCCGGGAAAATCCGCCGGAGCTGGAAAATCCCGGATCCAGGTGAAAACCCAGATTTGGCTTAAAACTCAATTTCACTCAATTCAAACCTCAAGGCAAGGTCAAAGCCAGCAAGACCAATATGTCAAGACCCTAAAATGATAAATCCAATAAAACCAAAAGGTCAAAAGACATCCGAAAAGAGGGTCCCTATTCCAAGTGGGGCGTGTGTGCAAAAACTGTACAACACAACTCACCTCTAATCAAAATATTTTGTTTCAGTTATAAAGTGCCCTATGAGACAGAAGGCATGTTTTTGCCTTGGGAGTATTAAATTACAGTAATTTGAGGAGACCTAGCTGAAATGAACTGGTTGGCCAAGACATCCACATCCTCATCTTTGGGTGAAATTATAATACTATGTCTCACTTTTTGCCCAAGATGGACATTTACATCAATATTTTTAATTGAATCTTCATCTTCTCAAACCTATAGCAGCTAAACTGTTAAGAATTTGAAGATGATACAAACTAGTGATTTGTAGAAAATTGTGTGTAGATTCTGAATATATATTTTAAAAAAAAATTGAAAGAAATCATGAATCTTTCAACATCTCCTTTAATAACTTGTTTTAAATAGAAAAACAACATTTTCAAAAAATAATGTTTGTCGTACAACATAACTTTTTTTCTATCTAGGATAAAATTCTAATTTTTGAAATATAAATTCTCAACATCAATATCTAGGGAAAAGATTTCTTTTCATAATTTTTTGTTACATTTTTTTAATTAATTTTTTAAGTCACTATAACTATAATTTGGACATGCATGTGTGTCATACAACCTAACTTGTTGTGTATATATCGAAATCCATTTTTTTCTTTTTTTTAGTGAAACAAGGGCATCAATACCTAAGGAAAGGTTATTTTTTGATATTTTTTTTACAATGGTTTACTATTTTTCCAC
>VDFB02368404.1:0-13356 GCA_007258455.2 Sequoia sempervirens
TCAATTAAAATCATAAATTACCTTTCACCAAGTAGAATTCTTACTCTTGTAGGACCACAAAGATCTATATGAACTAAATCTAGTAGTCAAGTAATGGACTGTTGCTTTGACCTGTAATGATTTCTTTCTTGCTTTCCAAATTGACAATTCCTACAAATAGCATTAATAGGCTTTGTAATTCTCGGTAAATCTCTCATGGATTGAACAACACTAATCCTTTCCAAGTTCTTAAAATTCATATGACACATTCTCCTATGCCATAACTAATTATCATTAATTTGACTCATAAAACATCATCCATCAGGACCCTTAAGTTGATAGATATTCCCTTCAAATTTCTTTCTTGTAGCAATCAATGTTCTGGATCCTTTTCGGATCTCACATCTCTCATCCTAAAACACAAGATCATATCCTTTTTTGCACATCTAACGAAAAATCAATAGATTATGCCTTAAACCCTTAACATAGTAGACATCCTTAGTATGATGCTTTCCATCAAAACTTATTGAACATATCTCACAGATTTTAGCACCAGTATCATCTCTAAACATAACCAAGCCTCCATCATATTTTTCAAGCTTAAAAAACTTAATTTTATTACCAATCATGTGATGTGAACAACCACTCTCAACTACCCAAAAATTCTTCTCTTTTTTAGCAGGTAGGGCAGAGATAATTGTACCTTCATTTTTCTCCTTCTTCGGATGGTTTTCTTTTACCTGTTTTAAAGAATTAGTAGAAGTAGGTTCATCCTTAATCACCAAGAACAAGCATTCATTGTCATCAGGATCTTCATATTCTGAATCCTCATCAGATATGCTAGCATTCTCATTCACATAGTAAGATTTGTTAATCTTCTTTCCTTTCTTTTCTTTCTCATGTCTTTTTTTATTTCTTTTAGCTCTTTTCAGACATTTTGTAGCATAATGACCTATTTCTCCACAACTAAAGCACTTAAAGGGAAATTTTCCTTCATACTTACCAGATCCTTTCCTCATTCTTCTTAAAAATTTAGCTTCTATTTCATCAATTTTTTCTTCATTTGAATCTTCAGCTTTTGTATCTTTAAAAGCAATCTCTAATTTGCACCCATTCCTTAGACTCAGCTTCCTTATCTCATAAGATGTCAAAAATCCTAATAGCAGATCCTTAGTATAGGTCTTATAATCTATAGTCTTCTCAATAGCACTCACCTTCTCAATGTAAGCATGATGAAGAGTTTTAAGAATCTTCTTTACAATCCTAGTTTCATCTATAATAGCACCAAGTCCTCGCATTTCGGCCACTATCTCATCTAATCTATGTACATAAGCTTTAATATTCTCATCTTTGAACATATGTAGAAGATCAAACTTTGTTTCCAAGTTTTGTAATTTTGCCTCTTTGACTCTTTCATCACCATAATGTGCTCTTTCCAAAGCATCCTATACTTCCTTATTTGTCTTCAAATTTTGAACCTTAATCAACTCGAAATGTAGCAGACTATTCTTCAAGATGAACTTTGCCTTATTGTTTGCTTCATGTGCTTTGATCTCTTCAGGTGTATTCAAACCATTAGCAGGGGGAGTGTAAGGATTTTTGTAAGCTTTCTCCACAATATTCCAGATATTCTTCCATTGATACTTTTCAGATACCATAATTAGTTCCATCAAACCTCAAATAATCATAAATCATTTTTCTATTCATCTCGAACCTTCCTCAAGTGGTTAAGCTCTTCACCAAGGAATCAAGCTCTAATACCAATGTTTAACATGACAAATGAGAGGGGGGTGAATCAATTGTCACAGATTTAATCTTTTAATTCAATCATTGGAACTAATTCTTATCTTGCTTAAATGATTAATCATCAAATGCTGTCGCTGAAACTCAAATCAACACATAAACACAATAACACCATATTTCATTGGAAGAATCCAATGACGGAGGAAAAACCATGGTGGGGATTAAATCCACACTATAGAGAATATCAAACTAGTTACAAAAGGCTCCTTTGCACGATAAAAGACTCGCGCTGCTTTGGGAAACAAGGACTCATTGTCCAACAGGGCTAACAACTCGGAGGGCTCATTGCCACAAAGATACAAAAAAGACAAATAAGACTTGTTACAGAGAGACTACAATTCCAATGTAACAAAGGATTCCACCATAGTCACTTGATCAACTTGCATGAATGATAGAGTTCACCTTCTACTCACTACATCTGAAAACTCAACATTAAGCTACATACTGATCTTCCACACTTACAACACACTCTTACTAAATAGAATCAATGTCGCACCAAATTGCTCTTTCTCTTTTTCTCTTATTGCTCTTCTTCTTTGCTCTTGTACATTTTCTATCACTTAACTTATCTTGCATTTATACCATCTTCAACTTTGAAACATATCCAAAGTTAGCCATCCAAATCCAAATTCAAATTAGGTCAGCACCAAAACATTCTAGGGTGTAATTAGAATAAAGGTGACCCAAATAAACGCTTCATAGGGACCCAAATAGATCCAACACGCTTCATCAACCTCGAAAGTAGTATTTCATACAAGGTTAGTCAAACCAATGTAAAACACGTAGAACCTTTAAGCACGAACTTTCCAAATGCCAAAATTATCTTCAATACAATGAAGGAAACTCAACTTTAGAACTCCAAGTCATAAGACTTCATCAAAGAGAAATCCAGACCAACAACATTTCTCCTAGACCTCAACCAGAAACATAGATAACCATAGTTCACAGCTGGTGAACACAACTTACAGTGTACAACAAATCAAAAACCAAAAATCTAGATATAGCATCTTCTAACAACCATGAACAACATTTTTGAACCACACAAACATAGGAATATATCTGGACCAAAACCCAAAGCAACCATTGAACACCTGCAACATATCTTCATTGTTTTATATTATCCTTGACATATCGATATGACAACTAGTTAATAACTAGTTGTTGATTAACATCAATGGCATACCGATCCTTTCCATTCTTGCAACATCTTCAACAAGTACTTCAACATGAACTTTTATTCTAAGAGTGATTGATAGCATACAGTGCGGGAGCACCATAGGAGTTCTGGTTTGTCTAGAAGGTCATGTTTTGGCAATTTGTTAAGGCCAACTTATCATCTATTCATGTTCATTTATGGTTGTGCCTTAGTGGAATTTTTGATTGGGTGTTGATCATCTGATGAAGGTCATGTTGATCATTGGATAGGCTTAAGGTTTTTGCACAAGTGAGGTTTTGACCTTTTAGACCTTTTAGGAGTTTCTTTTCAAATTCTTGCAAATAAAGCTCAATGGAGGCTACAAGCAGCCTGGGTGTGTCCAAAAGGAGAAGGTAACTATTTTAGAGACCCTATTTAGGGGTGACCTCAGCATTGGAGTGAGGTTGGAAGCATTTGCTATGTTTTGAAGTTTTGTGAATTCAAGAAAAAGCAATTGTGATTGTGTGATAATTTTCTGGTTTTTGCATTGAAGTGTTGTTTTAATGGATTGATCATGGCACTATAATTTGTGTAGGATGTAGTGTAGTTTCTCTTCAAGCATTGTGTGGCATTAGTTAGTTTCCTTATTCAATTTCTAGCATTGTTTGTAAATAGTTTTGATTTCATACTGTTGCTGGCTTGAACCAGGCAGTTTGTAAGTATGGAGTATTAGTTCACTTTCCCACCGTACAAATTGTATAGCCCTTTGGGAATAGTGACTAGACTCCATGGATGTACATATAGTAGGGTTTAGGGCTTTTGAAATCACAAGAGTTTCTTTGGAAGTCTTACCCTAGGCAAGCCAGGGAGTGTCCAGCTAGGGAAGACCTTAGTGCAGAGCACTTAATTTACAGGGGTGTCAAATTCTTGACAAATTATCTTTTGGAGAAGGCAGGTATGAGTCTTGCCAAGACATGGTAAGTAGGAAGAAACTCCATCAATCCATCTGGTGAGGAAAGGACTTGATAGTTTGCAGTAAGCCAGGAAAGGGCTTAAAAACCCTAGTATTGCTCATTTTCAAATTAGGGCTTTGTATGGCCAGTTGTGACCCAAGACCCCAAAATCCTTGAGAGGTGGGCATATGTACCAGGAATCCCAGGAAAAGTTTGGGGTGTCCTTTGGAAAGACTTGGGAAAAACCCTGATTTCTCGGAGAAGGAGACCTAATAGGGCTAGTAGCCTTCTAGGCCTAATAGAAGGGTTTGGTAAAAGTGACCAGAAGATGGAGTTAGGTGGACCCCTAATACACTTAGTGGGATGAATTGATGACTTAGGAGCACCTCCACACCCCTGTAAAACTAAATTCAAGAATTTGGAGGATTAGTAGCCTTTAGGGTGGATTAAGGGCTAAGGCAATTGTTTCAAGAATGCACCAAGTCTTGACTTGGTAGGAGGATCTATGATGATAGTTGGGTTGGCAAGAAGAAATCAAGGGACCTTAAGAAGGAATAGGTCCTAGAGATTTCAAGGGGTGGAATGATCCACCCTAGAGGTCTTCCAAGCAGACTGAGCATGAGTCGGTGATTGATTCATCCAACACTCCTATCAACTTCATTACCTACAAACAAACTATGCATTCTACAACTCAAGGAACTCAATAAATGAAGTGTTACAAGAAGCTTCAAGAAGAATCTAGAAGGTGAGGGGTGTCCAAATCCACATGACACAATATCCAATGCCTTAGACATGCATTTGGACACATGTACAATATTCCCTTACACCCCTTATAATGGTCAAACATGCAAATATTCTTCTTCCATGCTTGGGTGCCTAGAATATGCTAAAAGTAGCTTATGATAGATACCTTACAACTATCATAGAATATTTCATAAATCTATCATAGAATTTGTCATAGGATTCGTAAGAGAATCTATCATAACCGACTAAAAATAGCCGATTCTCTTACATCAAGTCATAACCCATCTTGGGCGCCAACTTTCTCCATGCATTCAAGGATGCCTTATGACGCATTATATAATTTGTCATATGTCATAGATTCCAAAGTGGGACGCCTATTTCCACTTGGGATGATGATGTGTCATCTAGTCACCTCCAATGGGGATGCCACCCAACCGGTGGGTCCCAATTAATGACATGACACCATAGGAAATTAAATAATATAAATAAATACATTAATAAATCAAATTGAGTCAATATTAGGACTCTAAGGTTGAGACACCTTAATCCAACATTCTCCCACTTGTGAAGACTTTCAAAGTCATATGGAATCATCTACCAGTGGTCAAGGCCCATGGAATCAAAACAGATGCAGACTTCTTCATGCTCCACTAGTTTTGTCGGATGTAAATGCAACATTCGACAAAGTTCAACCCAGCTTCTCCAAGTTAATCTTTCCATCTTCTACCATATCATGAACAAAATGATACTATACATTGATGTACTTTGTTGGAAGGCAGGACTAACGCATTTATCGTGAAGCAAGCAATATGAATAGAACCTCTTAAGAAAAATTGTATATAGGCGCGGAGTGGTTTGCGTATGCCCTGCCTTATACGTTGTGGACAATGTGACTACAGCTTGTCACTTACTCATCCAACTAATAGCATCACCAAACATCATAAATAGATAACCACTGGTGGATCTTCTACTGTCAATGTCACCTACCCAATTTGAATCCATATATCCTCAAATGCTCGCAGAATGTTGAGGTCCAATAGGATAACCATGAAAACATAAGGCATACTCGTAGGTACCCCGTAAATATCTGAACATTCTCTTAACCGCATCCCAATGCACTCGTCTAGGATTAGCCATAAAATGGCTAAGGACTCCCACTACTTGGGCAATGTCTGGTCTCATACACACCATCGCGTACATTAGAATGCCAACTACACTTGCATATGGTACTTTGGTCATGTCCTCCATCTCAGTAGAATATTTTGGACAATCATTCACAGAAAGATTTGTCCCTTACATCACAGGAACAACTAATTTTATGCAATCTACCATGTTGAATCTCTCCAACATAGAGTTTGCATACTTGCTTTGGCTTAACTAAATTTTTTTGTTAACTTTGTCTCTCATTATTTCCATTCCCAAAATGTACCTAGTTTCACCTGGGTCTTTCATCTCAAACTATGTTGACAACTGAAACTTCAAATTTGAAATCATACTTTTACCATTCCCAATAAACAACATATCATCTATGTATAGAACAATAATGAGAATGCGGCCATTATCAATTTTAAAGTACACACAATGGTCAGATTTAGATCTCTAAAATCCCAATGACAACACATAGGTATCAAACTTTTGATACCACATTCTAGGAGACTGTTTCAAACCATAAAGAGACTTCTTCAATTTCCAAACCAAATTTTCTTTACCTTTTTCAATGAAATACTTTGGTTGTGACATATAAATTTCTTCCTCCAAATCACCATGAAGGAACGATGTCTTCACATCCGTCTATTCCACTTCTAAGTCATATACAACTACAAGTGACAACAGAAGTCAGATAGATGTCAACTTCGCTACAGGAGAGAATATCTTCCCATAATCAATTCCCTCCACCTAGGAAAACCCCTTAGCGACCAACTATGCCTTATACTTCTCAACACTACCATCAAGACCACATTTTTTCTTGAAAATACATTTACAACCAACAAGTTTATGTCCAACAAGCAAAGGTACCAAATCCCAATTCTTATTTTTCTTTAAAGAAGCCATCTCTTCGTCCATGGCTTGCATCCAGGAATCTGAATCATTCATACCCAATGCCTCTCTAACTATCCTAGGCTCATCAGTATTAGTAATCAAGGAAAATATACAACTAGAATCCAATAATGAATATCCAAACCTTTCTGGTTGCCACCTAACTTGTGTAGACCTCCTTAAAGGCTGAGGTTGAGGTTCTCCTTCTTCTTTAGAGCTTTAAGAGCTACTTAAGCTCTCCTCATCATCAGTTCCAACAGGAGTACTTGGTTCTTCTTTCTTTGGAGTAGGTGGAATTTGAACTACCTCCTTTTTTTGTTTCTCCTCTTTCTCTAGTTGCAGCTCAACAGAGGAAGGTTCATCTCTTTGAAGATCACACTTTTGTTGTAGAGAACCTTCTAAGATTTTAGATCCCAAAGCTTGTACCCTTTCACATTGACACCATAGCCAATAAAAATACACTTAACAACCTTTTTCTCCAACTTAGAACTCTTCTCAATTGGAACATGAGCATAAGCTTCGCAACCAAATACTTTGAGATGTCTCATCGAAGGATTTTTACTAGACCATTCCTCCATGGGTGTCTTTCCAACAAGTTTTGATGTAAGAGATATATTGATTAAATAACATGCAGTGGCTACCGCTTCAGCCCAAAATTTCTACTCAAGGCTAGCACCACTCAACATACTCCTAGCCCTCTCCATCAATGTTCTATTTGTCCTCTCTGCAACTCCATTTTGTTGTGGAGTGTAGGGAGTTGTCTTATGTCTCTCAATCTCATGCTCTTTAGAAAACTTTTCAACACAAAACTCACCACCATTATCAGTTCTCAAACACTTAATCTTGCTGGTAGTTTGATTTTCTACCAAGGCCTTAAACTCCTTAAGCCGACTAAAGACTTCAACTTTACTTATGAGGAAATAAACAAATTTCCTACTGTAATCATCTATGAAAGAAACAAAATATACAAATTTTGATAATGAAGGAATGTTTACAAGACCAAAACCATCTGAATGTACATAATCCAAGACCCCAAAAGACTTCTGAGAACTAGAGTAAAAAGAAACATGGTGTTATTTTTCATATACACAATGTTCGCAAAAGTTGAACTCGATATTACAATCATCAAGGCCTTCAACAAGGCTCCTATTTTTGAAGGTTCTAAGACCCTTCTCACCAATGTGACCAAGTCATTAGTGCCATAACATTGTCTTCTCTGTAGGAAGATTCATTTCCATAGAATTACCACCCTTAGGTACCCAAAATGCACGACCATCAGATGTAGTTGCAACATGCTTCTTCTCTGCACAATCTGATGGTGAGGATGAACAATCCAAATATCTCTTCTTTGGTACATCAAAAGAACTATTGCACTATACAGTGCATGCATCAAGCTAAAATAGAGTTGTTGAGGGTCAAAGAAGCACAACAACATTAAACAGAATATTACTATTATATTTCTCCTGAAAGAAAAATATAACACATGGTGACCTAACTCCCAAGGTCCTGGTAATTGGTTCTCAATTATGCTGATATCACTCAGTGGTTGATATAACTGTAATATTCAAGGGGCCTTTGCTGGTAACAAGGAACAGTACTGCATAGCATCAATTAGTCTACGTTTGGGGGGTTTAAATAAAATAAAAAGATGAATCAGAGCTTCAAATCAAAGAAACATGAGTAAAACTCTTACATATCCAGACATGCATATCAATAATGAGTGTTTATTCCACCTAACCACAACTATAGCAAGATGCAATCCATAGAATAAACTATGCTACTGCATACATCCATAATGCTAATTCAAATACCATCAACATTCACTAAACTTACTTCAAACAAATCACTCACTCCTCATCTAAAACACAGATCAAATGAATACGATAACAACTTCATCCACAGATAATCCAATGATATAATCTTAAATCCAGTTCCTTCTATGGACTTTCATCAAATAAGAAACAATTAAGCACAACAAAATCACTAGCGTATGGATTGATCATGTACCATTAACCTTATCAAAATAGATCCAAACTTTAAAATCATAACATAAAGATGTAAGAAAAACTGTAAAATAACCAAGTTTTACTGAACTTTTAGAGTATCTCTCCTAAAACATAAAATCCTAGATCTAATCTCTATTCTCTATCATCAAGTGCCTGATCTTCCTTTAATTAGCCGACCTTTACAAAGTAGAACCTAATAATACAAATAGGGTGCCACATGCACAAGTTTCTCAATTATCAATCAAGATCCAATATTAATGGAACTAGAACTGAACACAGAAGTGGAATCATGAACTCTTGTTCCAAGGCTAATTACTCTGTTGCACCAACAAGAAATCTGATATTCCAAGAAGAAAGTGAGACTGACGGATCAAACTCAAAGTTGAGCTTATGTCAAAACCCACAAAAGAGGAGAAAATCAAATATTGAGTATGGTGAAAAGACTCAGTTCATTTTTGCATTGAATGCTCAAGGATGTACTCGTCATAACTGGAGAACACTTGTTCAAGAGTACCTGAATCCACCCCATCTAACCAATCACCTTCAAATTTGATCCTTTCAAATTCTGCAAAAACCAACCTTTGCATCTCCTTTAACTTGATTAACTCCCTTCTAGCAGTTCTTACCTCCTCACCGATATTCATAAACTGATCTAATAATAAATTCTCCCCATCATCTCCCTTTTGCATAATTTCCTCAAACCTACCCCTCCATCTCTCCCTTAGTTTATCCAAAGATAGGCCTTCTTTGTTTGAGGAATCTAGGTTAATTAAAATGGCCACAATTGCCTCTAATTCAACCATCTATTGATTCAAATCTTTGCTCATTTCTCAGACTTCTTCTTGATGCCCATGAATAGCCCTAGACTTATACCTTATGATGCTCACAGTTTTTTCTAGAAAATCTACATTACCATGCTCAAGAATTGAATATTCCAGCAATGTGGACTTGGGCACTTTGCTAATATCTTCAAGCCTTTTAACACATTCCTTGTATTCATCGTCCTGCTTATCCAGATCCTTGGCCTGCTGATCTAGATCCTCTGCCAATTCAAGAGTAGCCTTATGAATTTTAGAACCCTCAACAAGAACATCATCCACCTCCTAGTTGAGCTTATCCAACCATTTATCCATCATTCATACCTTACTTTTCATTTGAACCAAATCATATGCTTCCTTCTTTGTTAACAAAACTGGGGATTCAGGAAGAGCAACTTGTTGGGAAATGGGACTTGAAACATCTTTCAAAAACCTATGAAGTTGATCCAATTGAGCCTTAATCTCATCCTTCCTTTGTTTATCTTTGATCATCTAGGATTTAGTTGAAGAGGCCACAATATCAATCAAACTCATTTGTTGGTTTCTTGTAGGCTTTCCCAAATTTACTGCCCCCAACTGATAATCAGTGATTTGCATATCATCACAGCTCTTCTCCATCACGGGTATGGCACATTCAGCAAAAATATCTCTAGCATCAGTGAGCCTAGTAGAGTGAAGAACCCGGGCCTTCTTTTTAGGTTTCTCCTTCCCAAAAAATTTCATCATTTCCTCCCAATTCAACGGTTGTGGTTGAACAACTTGTTTTCTTTCAAAGTCCAGTTTTAACCAAGTAGGAGCAATAGGAGTATTGGATACCTCGGTTGAAGAAGAAGCAACAGTAGTGGAAGCTTCACAAAGGTTGTAACAATGTAAGCCCCGGTTGAGAATCAACTTCCTGCACATTTTTTTGATCACTTTGTTCCTTTTCCTGTGCTAACCTTTCTGCATCCTCTTTATTGCCTGTTTATTTTATCTTGAATATTTGATCCTGCGACCCTTTAATATCTGATACTTTTGACTCCATTAATCTTTAATTTGTTCTTTGAAGTGGTTTTCATGAACGGATGACATCTTTATCTGGCTCACGCGTGAAAGAGCGATCATCATCCTGACCTGACCTGATCCCGCGGATGGATCCACATCTGATGGTTTTATTTCTCTTGTTGCTTAGTTCATGCCTCAGCTTGTGCCTTAGCATCAACTTCTCTTTTTGCATCTTCAAAGAGTTTCCACTGATCTTCCTCAGTCAATATGTGTTCAGTCCTTGCATCATCTGTCATATCAAAAGATGTTAATACACGATTCTCTTTATCATATGGAGTCTTTTTTGAATCTGTTTCTACATTATGTATCTTAATTTCATCCTCCATTCACTTTAATACCTCTGCTTCATCATGGAGGGCTCCCTTTGGTGATTCTTGACCTAATTCTTGTGCATCAGAGGGCTAAGTAGATACCTCCCCTACAACAGATGTAGAAGCCCCCACCTCCGCAATTGTTTCATCTTCTTGCACCTCTAGAAGGTCTTGAGGAGCCACCTCCTCTTGTGTATTAGAAGGCATAAACTCTAAAGGCTCCTTAGGTGCCATCTTTCTCTTTTCCCTTTTATATCCTTGGGTGGTACCTACAGCTTTCCTCTTCATAGATGATTGAGCCTCATCCTGATTAGTCCTCAAACTCACCCATTGAATACTCTTATCTAGCACCGGTCTTGCAATCTACTTTATGTCAATTGTCTCCTCAGTATTCCAATCTATTGGATCAAGATCTTTAGTACCAATCTTGTCTGCATCATACCCGGGATCCAAAACTATCCCATCATCAGACAATATTTCTAGAATGTCTTCTTTTATCCCAAACTCAACCATAAGTGGGATGGGTATCCTTTCATAATTCTTTTTCCTAAGGTCATATTCATCCTACAATTCCTCCCAAAAAATCCTCTAATAGATTAAAGTGCCTATCAAAGACACTAGGAAGCAAAGCCCTCAATTTGTGCTTGGGGTCATAGTACTTCCTTGTAGTGTACAAGCCCAACTTTAAATAAACTAATTCATCACAAACGACCTTAGCTGCCTGAATGTGTGGACAGCTAAAGACTCCCAGCTTCATTGGAAACTTATGGCAGCCAGTCTTGTGTTTGTTGCCAAACTGGAAATTAACAGCCAAGGCTTGATAAATAAACTCCATTAGAATGATCCTATCGCCATAACATCTAGGTAGCAAATGGGGTTGACCATCAAAACCTGCTAACCTAAAATAGGTGAATGTGGGGTACTGGATGAACCAATGCCCCCATTCATTCACAAAATCCATTGCCTCCCTGCTAAGCCTATATCCCGCAACTGTTAGTGTAGGTTTTTTAATATTTTTCCTACACATTATTAAGCATACCTTAGGTTATAGGAGATCTGGTTTATGTGAGGACAAATGGCATAATCCATCGGTTACATGTGTTGCTCCCACTCACACTTAGGTGGTTGAGTTTCACACCCTCTTTTGGCCTTATATTCCACCTCACAAAACCACTCATTTGTCTCTTTCTGAGTAGGTTATGCCACCTATTTGGCATTTTCCAAGTAGGCATAACTCCCACCTAATTTGGTTATTTGGGAGTCATTACCCCTCTTGGAATTATTTGCCCATATTGTGCTATATAATCAGCACTCACCTCTCCCTCCTATCTAGTCAAGATGAGTTCATATTAACTCAATCAATTCAAAGGAGAGTTGAGGCATATTGTATCATTTAGTGTGTGATAATAACATCATTTTGTTATTGCACTATATTCCTGCATTTTATCTCTTGCTGCTCTCGTGTGGAAGGTTTATCTTGGTTTTGCAGGTGATCCTGGGTGCTCGAGTTCATCAACAACTCTTACAGCAACACCATTAAGTTTGTTAATAATGACATAAAAAAGGCATCATTTACCCTTCTATAATGTTGCTATGATGCCTGCAAGGTGAGCTGATTATAATATTCCCACACTCTCTTCTATCCTTGGGCTACCCCCAATATACCCACTGTTTGAAGTCCAGGAAAAATCCCTACTCGGGAAGCTGCATAAACTACATAGGAGGTCATAAAGAAACACTTGGTTTCTCTCACTTTTATCATTTGATTGTGAATGTTGTCTGATACTATCATTGACTAGTCAAATTGTTGCCTCCCATCCAAAATAGTTTGGATAAAAGGAAACATTCATTCCTTAAACAGTGAAGCGTCCCTTTTTCCAAACACCCTAGAAAGGAACATGATTATATCTACAATCTCTTTACTAAAGTATGCCCTCTCAAGCTAGTCCAGAAGCTTGGTCAGAAACTTCTTCTCCACCCTCATCCAAGTCTTATTCATGTGAAATCTATTCCTCTCCTTATTATCACTGTAAAGATTCAAAGCCTCTGCCTCATTATTATATATGTGCAATTGCCTAGGATTTTTGGGATCGGGTATATTAAACAGTAATTTGATCATTGGAGGCATGAAGTCAACAATGACATTACCCTTTACATCCACACACTGCCTAGTAGCAGGATTATATGCCCCAGCTGTTGCCAAAATCAACTCCGAACATTGGATAGATAAGGGGAAGAGTGCAACATGTGCCAGCCCGGATTGAACAATCCTTTCTGTCCTTCCGATGACCTGCTCCTCGGTGAATGTCTCCTCATGCAATTCCTCATAGTTAAAAGGGCCCAAATTGGTGTTAGTAACATCATCCCAGTCATAATCAATTTTGCTAGCTGTGAGGGAAACCTCCCTATGCTTAAATCTCAAGGTGTACGAAAGTTGTTCCACCTTGATCTTCTTAGGTCTAACTCCTTGCCATGAAGTTTCACCTGGTTGGCTTCTCTAAGAGGCCTCATTTGATGCCCCCGACA
>VDFB02368406.1:0-10894 GCA_007258455.2 Sequoia sempervirens
GGTTACCATTGCTCTCTCTCAGCTACTCAGCCTCTCGAGCCCTCTGGTTACCATTGCTCTCTCTTGGCTACCTAGCCTCTCAAGGCCCTCTAGTTATTGCCACTCTCTCTTGGTGACCTAGCCTCTCAGGCCCTCTGGTTATTGCCTCTCTAAGATTGTCTTTCTCTATCACCTTAGACTCTTCAACTACCACACCCCTTTAGGGTTACACCTCGAGCCACACACCATCATCCAAAATTTATGGCCATCAGATAAGCAATTGAACAAATCTCCATCATCGAACTTAGGGTTATCCACCTAACACCATGCCACCCAGTCGAAGTGACATTCATTACCATCTCACCAAAGTTCACTGAGTACATGGGCCCAGATGTCATATGTCCTCCACATCATTACCGCCTATTGGACTTCAATCACGATCACCGTCCTATCAGGTCCCACATTCATTGGCTTCCAAGTTGCTATGTCACTGAAAATCCAAACTTCAAAACCTCATGTCAGAGGTTGTGAAGTTCCCAGAACCTTTGACTTGTCGACAACATAGGGATCACCTTGTCGCCCAAAACTCAAACTTCCAAACCTCATGTCAGAGGTTGTGAAGTTCTCAAAACCTGTGACATGCTGACAACAAAGGGATCACTCTGTCGCTCAAAACCCAAACTTCTGAACCTTAAGTCAGAGGTTGCAAAGTTCGTAAAACCCGCGACACACTGACAACAAAGGGATTAACCTTCGCTTCATAGTCGCTAAATTGGGAGGTTATGAAACTTTAGAACCCTGCAACTTCAGTTAGAAAGACTTGAAAACCAACGACTTAACTCAGGCCGATGAAGGATGAAAACACAACTACTCCAAGAAGTCGACCAAGCCAGTAAATTTGAGTCACATTTCTCAACATTCTCCCACTTGAAAAAAACTTACTGGCTCCTTCCAAAGAAAACTCAAGAATCTTAAAAAATGCTTCCATGCTCCAACCAAGACATCTGCAATGAAATTCAATATGTCCACCAACTCAGGTAATAGTTCCAGCCATCCACGACAGGAAAAGGAACAAGCCAAGGCATATATGCACCAATCTTAAGAACACAAGCATAAAATCCAACATACGCCAAGGATTCAACATACGCCAAGGGATTCAACATTGCCACCACTCCATTGTGCTCACAAGATATATAGAAGCAACACAACATCAACTTCAAAGCTTAAACAAGAACACAACCATGAAGTCATTCTCCAAAAATAAGATAGAACATCAGCTAGAACAACAACCAGAACACTGACTGCCCCATCCAACTGATCAACCCACACAACTGAAAATAGCACACACAACAAGTGCTAATCCACCCAATCACACATACCTCCAAGGTATCCACATCAAAAAACTCATGCCACTTACATAGCCAACCCATCAACAACAAATACAAGCTCCAAGTGTCAACCAATCGAAGAAGACCAAACACATCCAGGAACTCCCACTACACGGGTAATTAAACTGAAAAGATCAAGGCATACCAAGTCTACCAACAACATAATATAAGATGTGTAAAACACATCATGTAGTACCAAGGAATCATCCACAATGATATGCACAACCTATAAAAGCCTCACCACAAGTCTCCATAACCAAGACCACAGAGATAAAAGTTTTCACATCATATACCTGTAGAAAATCCTTCTACATACACCTCTAAATGCCAACTATGTATTACCAGACCATTGTCAAAGCTCCAATCATCTGAATCAAGAACTTTTCATGACATCATGATCTACACATCCCCCTTAGGAGATACCATGCTCCAAGTGAACATACCATGGTCTCAAGAGCAATGCAACATGCCAAAAATCTAATGTGCAATCAAGAGTCTACCATGACATTAAGCAAACAAAATCTAAACCAACATCACCTTCCAAGCATCACCAACACTTCAACCAAAGAATCCACGAGTCTTCCATGGATGTAAGATGCTAAACATCTTCAAATAGTATCCATGCAAATGCAAAATAATCCTTTTGCAGCAACATGTTCTAAGAGTTCCTCCTAGTAACCTCTACAACACTAGAGAAGACCATCCATCAACAAGTGATGAATCCATAGTCATTGCTAAAGCTCCCACTGAATCGTGATATCAAGCTTTCCAAGCATAATGACCAAACATCTGCTGAACTGAAAAATCCTTCAGGTCCACATTTCAACATGTCTTTCTAACAACAATACCAAGTGACACCAAGATCTCCAAACCAAGCAAAAAAAATACAATTACTAACAAGAGCTTACATAAACCTGTGTACCCAAGCTATCCATGAAATTGTGATACAACATGCTACAGGTCCCCATAGTCGAATATTTAGGTACTCAGTACCATCCATCCTCGCATCTCAAAGAAACTACACCAATGCACAAGTGACCATAGACAAGGCTAGCTAACAAGTTTGAACCAACACTGAATCAACCTCGTGGATATAGATAGTCCACTTCCTGTTAGAGTAATAAGTTGTTTTACTTAATTAATTTAATCATATTGGTTAATTAATTAAGTCACTTATCACTTTAGTTACTTAAGCTAAACTTAGGCACATTAATAATTAATTATTTATTAATTATTAAGTGTGCACACTAGGGTTTCCCTTTTAGGGTTTCTTGATCTCCTTTCATAAGGATTTGATTTCATTGTAATTATTAATGTGAGAATATTTGTAGCTTTCATATCTTCTTGAAAGTTTTCTCTCTTTTGTAGCTTTTTCTTGTTGAAGTTAATTGCATACATTTATTTGTAGATCTCTTGCGTGGAAGGTGTATTTGTTTGTGTTTGATCCTATGGCTTGTGGTTTTGTGCTTGTTTCACAATTCTAACATGGTATCAGAACGTGGATTCAACGAACCCCTTCTCGATTTATGAGGTTTTCTTCTTCAACAAGGGTTGCAGGCTTCAGATCTGAATCCCCTTTGCTTTCTTTGCAAATTTTGGAGGAAAAAGATTTTAGAAGCATTTTGGCATGAATCAAACCTCTCCATTGAATCCAGAGCTATTGGAATAGTCAAGATCGACCTTTGTTTCATCAAAATTGGCTTTCATTTTTTCAGATCTATGAGGGTTTGAAGAAAGGACTTTTTTGCCAGATCTAGGGGGTGCTCAAATTTTCAAAGCATTTTCAGCCAAAACGGACCTCACCATTGTGTCTGCAGCTGCCAAAAACCCTAAGATCGACTGTGAAATTGTCAAAATCTGAGCAATTGATTTTTGAGGATTTTTTTTTTTGCTCGTACGACCCTATTCGCCGTCTGCACGTGAACCAAGGTATTCAAAAAAATCGTCAAATTTTTTTCTACGATAAAATCTTTTAAAAAAAATATTAAAAAGTTTTTTTAGAAAAAAAAGGGTTGAGGCGAATATTTTTGGGGCGGATTCAATGGAGGTACCGCAGTCCCCGCCATGTGAGTGGCGGACCCTCGTACCGCTGCTCATTCTTCACGGTCGGCTGCATCGGGCGGGCGGGCGCTATAGCTGCTGGCAGTTTAACATTTAGTGGCGTACAGAGGGCTGGGCCTCAAAATTTTTTTATTAATTTTTTTTAAATAAAAAAATTATTATATTGTAAATTTTTTTCATTGTTTTGTAAAAAAAAATAAAAAAATTTGTAAGCAAAATAATGCACTGTAATTGGAGAAATTTTTCCAGCATCACTAAAATTGGTAGACCTCCAGATTTGGAGGTGTTTTTCCTAAATTTGGCGGAGATCACTTTTTTGCTCTTCTCAGCCCCTCTCTGTTGGGTTTTTCAGTTTTGCACCTCAACTTCCAGAGGCCATATCTCAGCCATACGGTGGTCTTTTTGCATACAATTTTTTTTGAAATGGGGTGGAATTTCATGCTCTTCACAGTGGTGTAGGTATTTTCTAGTTTTGACCTCTGGTTTTTTCCAGAATTATATTTTATCAGTGCTGTAGCTGTTCAGTTCTCGTTTTGGAGACTTTGACGGGCCATATCTTCTGCATCCGGACACATTTTTGGGTGCCATTTTTTTGAAACTGCATGTCTTTTCGTGTACTTCATCATGGTGCTACCAGTTTCCTCTTTTTATGTAAGAGAATTGTATTTTCAGCATGTTGTCCTATTTGGACATTGTAGACATTATGGGCTCACATTGCATGTATTTCTCTTTTGTAAACGCACTGAGATAAAGTGCCTCAGCATTGTATGTGTAGTATTGGGTTTCTTGCACATCACTTTGTGCCATATTTTGTACTCGCACTGTATTATAAAGTGCCATGGGGGGTTGTGTAGTGCCTTTGTTTTGCCATCACACCTTTGTCCAGTGAGTGTCCCTCCACGACAACAGTGGATCCATATGATTCCAGCCTCATGTATGTGTGCTTTGTTTTGCACACCACTTTTTCAGTTGCAGGTGCTTTCTTGTACACTTTCAAATGCTCTTGGTTCCTCTTCATGCACTACTTTTTGGCATTCAGTTTCAGTGTACCTATCACACCTCTCCCTTTTCAACATTATGGGGGGGTTTCTACTATTGGTGTTAATGCTTCTTTAGTTTCTCCTTGGAAGGAATCTTCCATTCTCAGTTGATTAGTGTTCTTTAGACTATTGGTACTTGTGCCATTTGTATCTTCATTCCAGGTGTTTGACTTTGTTTGCCATCTGATTCGAGTAGTGTCGTTGGGGGCACTCATGCAGATTGTTTTCTTCTTGATCTTGATCATCCTATCTTCAGAGGAGGTTCTTCGACACCGTAGCAGTCATCTTTTGATAGAGTTTGCAGCTTCTTCATGCTTCTGTGATGTTCTACATGTTCTTCTTTTTCAGGACATTTCCTTGATTTGGAGGCTTTTCAGTCCTTCAATCACCTTTGATCTCTACTTGGAGTAGAGTTTTGTTCCCATGAGGTTTTCTCTATTTCTCTGCATTATAGAGATCCTCTATTTGTACATGGGTACCTTTCTTGGCCTTGTTTGTCGGGACCCATCTTTGCTTTCATGCATCTTTTTCTTAGTGTTTTTAGCTACTTCCTAAGTTCATCTTAAGGGGGGGTGTTAGAGTAATAAGTTGTTTTACTTAATTAATTTAATCATATTGGTTAATTAATTAAGTCACTGATCACTTTAGTTACTTAAGCTAAACTTAGGCACATTAATAATTAATTAATTATTAATTATTAAGTGTGCACACTAGGGTATCCCTTTTAGGGTTTCTTGATCTCCTTTCATAAGGATTTGATCTCATTGTAATTATTAACAGGAGAATATCTGTAGCTTTCATATCTTCTTGAATGTTTTTTCTCTTCTGTAGCTTTTTCTTGTTGAAGTTAATTGCATACATTTGTTTGCAGATCTCTTGCATAGAAGGTCTATTTGTTTGTGTTTGATCCTGTGGCTCGTGGTTTTGTGCTTGTTTCACAATTCTAACACTTCCAAGTTGTCCCACAACAAACATGTAGGTAAAGACAACCCACAACATTGCACAAACCATAGATCCATTCAACAGAAACATGCAAACCCATTATTGTACTAGAAACTACAAACTGAGATCTTAAAGAGAATAACCACGTAGACAACTTGACTCAAACACCAGATCAAGCTCAGATCTGATTCGCTAATCATGTCCACAACTTGGGCACCATAGTTTAGGAAACCACCAAGCATCACCACAAGAATGCTAAGTGACAAATCATGTACCAACACTCCCATGTAGAGAAGACATCACACCTCCTCAAACCATGTCAAATTGCAACAATCTCATCTAGTCACACCCAAAAATCTAGGGTCTAGAAAATAGCTTAATAGTAGCTCCACATAACCAAAAGTTTTGCTTGAACGTGTAAAACCTACAAAACCACAGATCCATGCAAGTACAAACCATCCTTAAAAGGAAGCAACAATTCAAGAAATCCATGCCCATTTCAAGCCAACTCCAAAACCACCAATATGCACATGCATCTGAGAGAGACAAGCTATTTCAAAAGCTTCCAGATCATCTAATGATCAACTCTATAGCCTATTTGCAACCAAGGTACCAGAAAAAACTGTGCCTTCCAATACCAAGAACCAACGCCCAACATAAGCACATTACTCCATGATTGAACAACAACCCAAGCTTCTCCATATCACCAGGGAGCCTCTCACATAGTCACCCAATATGAAAGCTTTTGTTGCAACACAACCATGAAGCAAAATATTCCATCCCATGCATCAGGGTTATAACGTTGCCAACTAGGAACCTCAAATCACAACATTCCAATATGAACAGTTCTAGTTTCTCCATCTTCATCATCTTCCATGTTGTGTGTTGTCTCATGAAACTGAAGCAAAAGAGCATGAAATTCAACTCACCAAAGGATCAATACATTAGTTGATTCCTCCATATTTCCTCAAGCCTGACAGGCTAGGAAATCTTCATAGAAGGAATACCCAAAACCAACATCTATAGGGAGAAACACATCCCATAAGAAGGCTCTGATACCACTTGTCAGGAAATATCGGTCAGACATCTCAGAAAGAAACATCTAAGATCAGTAGTGCCTTCAACAACCTTATTCCATTAGATTTCCTCAAAGACACGTACTACTATGCCATAAAGAAAAAATAGACATAGTTCATTTCCCACATTAATCCTTTTGAGAGAAACTCATGCTTAACTAGTTTCAACAACACCATTAATAGATTCAACAAGAAGAATCAACAAACATGAAAGATAGAATAGAAGACATGAACACACAAATATACATGGGAAAAACCCTTTCATGTAAAAAACCCCACACTCTAAAAGCCCAAATTGCCATTGTATTATTTAGCAACAAAATATAGTTACAATAGAATATTAGGCTCACTTCCTTTACAGGAGATTTACATCTTGTTCCATTCTAGAGAATATCCAACAGCATAACCCATCACGACCACCTCTCTCAGTGAGAGACATCTCATTTAGCTACATAGCCTCATGACTCGACCACTGGCCTCTTGGCCTCTTTGTCATATAGCTGCTCAACCTTCACCTTCTGCAAGATTCATCTCTCTCTTAGCTACCTAGCCTCTCGGCCCCTTTGGTTATCATCACTCTCTCTCGGCTACCTAGCTTCTCGGGCCCTCTGGTTACCACCGCTCTCTCTCAGCTACCTAGCCTCTCGGGCCCTTTGGTTACCGCTGCTCTCTCTTAGCTACCCAACCTCTTGGGGCCCTTTGGTTACCGCCGCTCTCTCTTAGCTACCTAGCCTCTTGAGCCCTTTGGTTACTACCTCTCTCTCTCAGCTACCTGACCTCTTGGGGCCCATTGGTTACCACCGCTCTCTCTCGGCTACCCAACTTATCAAACCCTCTAGTTACCGCTGCTCTGAGATTGTCTTTATCGCCTTAGAATATTGAACTACCACACACCAACATCCAACATTTCTGGCCATTGGATAAGTAGTCAAAAAAATCTCCATCGTCAAACTTAGGGTTATCCACCTAACACCATGTTGCATAGTCGAAGAGACATTCATTACCATCTCACCGAAGTTCACCAAGCACATGGGCCCACATGCCATCTGTCCTCCATGTCATCACCACCTGTCGACCTTTGATCATGATCACCATCTTATCGAGTCCCACATTCGTTGACTTCCAAGTTGCTATATCGCTGAAAAATTGAACTTCAAAACCTCATGTTGAAGGTTGTGAAGTTCATAGAACCTGCGACTCGTCGACAGTATAGGGTTCGCCCTGTCGCCCAAAACTTGAAATTCTGAACCTCATGTTGGAGGTTGCGAAGTTCTCAAAACCTGTGACATGCCAACATCATAGGGATCACCCTGTCACCCAAAACTCAAACTTTCAAACCTCATGTCAGAGGTTGCAAAGTTCTCAAAACCTGCTACATGCCGACAACAAAGGGATCACTCTGTTGCTCAAAACCCAAACTTCTGAACCTCAAGTCATAGGTTTTGAAGTTCGCAAAACCCATGACACACCGACAACAAAGGGATTAACCTTTGCTTCACAGTCGCTAAGTCAGGAGGTTATGAAGCTTTAGAACCCCGCAAATTTAGTTATAAAAACTTGAAAACTAGTGACTTAAGTTAGGTCGATGAAGGAGGAAAACACAATTGCTCCAAGAAGTCGATCAAGCTAGTAAATTTCACTAACTCATTTGACTGCAAAATACAACGAAAATGTCCGACGAAATATGTATAATTTGATGTATCATTGGGTGCTTGTAAAATTTGATGTGTAATTTTCAATTTTTTGAAAGTTTATCCCTGACGTTCGTCAAAATTTTGATGAACCTAGGTTTCATCGAAATGTCGACTATTAGTTTCGTCAAAATTTTGACAAACATGAAAAATAGAAAAAAATCAAATTGTGGTTGACATAAAGAAAAGTGAGTTCACTGATTTATTGCGGCAACTTTTTTCTCTACTTGAGATAGTTTGTGGAGAACTAAGGACGATTTTCTTGGAAAAAATGAGAAAAAATTCAAGAAGATATCACCAGGTTGAGGGTAGTCATTGTCTTTTTGCAGAATTCGGTTTTGAAGTCAGATTTATAGTTCCAGGTTTGAAAATCATATTTTAAAGCAACATCTCATCAGATTTCATTTTTAGAGGTTTAGGGTTTTGAGAATTTCATGTCCAAATTTTTGTTGTGTGGAATCACCATAAGATCACAACCAAGGAACAAATTATTGTGACTGTAATTATGTGATCCATAACTCTATTGGTCATGTGGGTACAATTGTGCTATAACAAATACAGGATGCATTCATGTGTGACCCAAGTTTAATGTGGCTATGTTTGTGATAGAAATGGTGGAACTCATATAATATAGTTAATTCAGGTTGTATAATGTGGTGTCAATCATCATTGGGTGCATTCAGGTTGTCTCAAGTTTAACAGTTAGGATGTAATTATAGCATGATTGAAGAGTGATTACCTCTTGCTGCAATAAAGAGTCTATAACCTTGGTTGATATGTAAGTGGTTGTGTTATATAAATTATGTAGTGCATTCAAGCACAACCCATGTTTAATGGGCTATTCTAGAGAGTGATCAAGATTTTCTAAACCTTATGAATGTTACTTAAAAGTGTATAGCTTAAACTACAAACCAAGTTTGTTACATACTTGAATGCAATCTTGGGTTACCGCAAACTATAATAATGTGATCTGCTAATAACCATTATGGAAAGTATTAAAACAAGACCCATGCTATATAGGATACATTTCCCTGATTAGGTTTACATACCTTAATGATCAAACACAAGCTTCCCACACACTTTAGGATACAATCCAAGATCATACCACAACTTTGTCAAGACAACTAATTTTCTGACCCAAGATTTAAGGTTGTTTTAATACCAACAGAAGCATTGGTAAGAGCATGATTAGGGTACAAACCCTAGGCCTCCATAGAAACATAAACAATAACTATAGCGGATTAGTGAGGTTGCAATACCAGAAAGATTGAGACATTGTAGCTAATAACAAAATCTTGCAATCTAAAGATTGTAGCTAATAACAAGCACACTATGTAGCTTAGTGACATTTGTAAATGCAATCTACGGTAAGAAGAATGACATACACTTGAAATGTGACAGTCAAAAAGAGGCTGAGCAGTGACAAGATAATAAAGCTCAAACCTTGCATAGTAAAGTGGAGATTTTAACAGTGAGTTTTCTTACCCCCTTGCTGACCTTAAGGGTTTTTCAAATGCTTTTGGTAGTGTTAGACAAGGCAAATGCAATAAGGGAATGCTTTTCCAAATGGAAATGCCGATGGTAATCATAGGTTCAATGTTTCTTCTTAGCCATTAATATAATGGAGGTAGTGGATTGCATGTTTGGCTTGATGTTTGAGACTCATCAAGCATAGAGAATAGTGAATAATACCTTGTGGAGGCGTGGAAGTAGTGTCAATAAGGTTGAAGGATCTTAGGAGACTAGTACAATACCATGAAACAATGAGTCCCTTGTAGTAAGTAGGTAGTCTATAGGGAATAGTTTGATTTTATACAATGATGCTCATGAAAGGAATCTTCAAGTGATAGTGAGTGAGTTGTTTGAGATTACAGTTGATGGTACAATATCCAATCTTAAAGGCATTTAGCAAAGCGGTAAATGTGCAAGAAAAATTAAATCATACACAACAAACAATTCACAATGTTATCACCGTGCCTTGAGTTTGAGACAAAAATTTCATTGTATCTTGATGAAGTGGTGGCCTTAATGGTCAATCACTGGCAACCATGATTTTAAAACATGCTATTGTGCTTATGGAGGCAACATTTTAAGCAAGGCAGTGAGTGGTGGTTTGGAACAATGGCAGGTATGAAGGACTTGCTTTATATGTATACTATGCAGTCTAGCTTAAGACACCGTTCTTAGAAGAGATTGAAGGTGGATTATGGAACTCAAGGGTTACCTTAAAAAGGATTAAAGCAAAGACTGAGATCTATTTAAAAGCCACGACCATGAAGATATTAAAGATGCCACATGTAAAACCCTAGTAGCTGGAGTAATGAATATAGTGCCAAAGAGGATAGTGTGCTGGGGCAGATTTAGGAGATCTCCACATTATCTAATTACAGGGAAATACATCATTTATTTATTTATTTAATTAAAAGAAATAATTCTAAACCTTATATAGGATACATTGATACTTCAAAAGCCTTTGAAGGAATTTGAGATTATGCAAATATATGTCAAGTAAATACCTAGATTACAAATAGTAGTGGGAACAATGTAAGATTTGTTGAGGAGAGTAGGAATGAGATAAGCAACAATGAATCCTATGCCTCCTTTCACGCACATCTCCTCACCCTTCTCTGTCATTCTTTATAGAAACACTTCTCCATTTTGGCGGTCTATGCTTGAAAATAATGTTTTGATGAAGGTTTTAGAGTATGTTTATTAAA